>SJYQ01002254.1:667989-711612 GCA_006410935.1 Redunca redunca
ATCCAGAATTAAATTTAATATTCAGTAAACTTTGAATTAGCTACTTTTTGTATGTTTATTTGAATAAAAGTATGTGTGTAGTATATATTCAGAGGTTGAAATTGATTTTTTTTAGGTTAAGGTTGCTTATAAATAATTTTTCATTGTGTGAAGTTTGCATGATAATCACATGGTAAATGTCTTTATTTCTCTTGTAGTTGCTGCCAAGCAAGGTGAATCCGACCCAGAAAGGAAAGAAACAAGGCAGAAAGTAGACGACGACAGAAAGCATGAGATAGAAGCTGCTATAGTGCGGATAATGAAATCTAGGAAGAAGATGCAGCACAATGTGTTAGTAGCAGAGGTGAGGACTCTTCCAGACAGCACTGATGTGGAAAAGGCAAAATCACTTTAACAGCTTAAATTTAGGAAAGTACTGTTGTATTTTAAAATACAATCTTCAAATTTGAAAAGTGTAGTCAATTAACACAGTATTAAAAACCTGGCACTTTCTTGATAGTGAAACATAGCTGAGCATCAAATTATGTGCACACCTTAAAAACAAACATGCTTGTAGTAAAGATGTAAGATCTTTGTGAAGCCACTGAAATAGTGAGGGAAGAGGTGATTAGGATTGAATAAAGTATTCGGTGAAGATAGAGAACCAAATGAAGACAAATGGGAAGAGAAATTGACAACATGGGAAATGAAAAAGAGGAGTGGAGGATGACTCTTAGGCCCCTATCTTGATTGGCTAGATAGAGGTTGGTTTCTTTAACTGAAAAAGGAGGGGGTATGTACTGCTGTGTCACAGGTCAGTTAAACTCATTTTTATAAGTTGACTTTGTATTACATTGACAAAGGAAGAGAATTATGGGTGAGTGGTCAGTCAGTAATTTTGAAAATCATTTAAAAACCAAATCAAGTAAACATTTAATATGTGTTGGCGATTAGGTGATGATTAGTTTTCCCACTTTCATTGGACTGGTAAGAGTGAACATTTGGTGGCAGTGCCTTGAGAAGTAAATGGAGCTAAAACCACCAAGTGAGTGGCTTGTCCTTTGGGATGCTGTCTTGTGGGAAAGGGCACGAAGAATAACACCTAGAGGATTATGTGTTGAGGTGAGGGCATCTGAACATTTTTTTTCTAGATGGGAACACCTTGTGTTGTATTTATAGTCTAAGAAAGGATGCTTAAAAACAAAAGGAAAGAACAGGGATGAGGGATAATTGATGTACTAAAGTGTAGAAAAAGAAAGGCAACAGAATTGTGTAGAGAACGGACAGGCAGTTGATGTGTTAATGATTGCTACTGAATACCTCTTCCTGAAACCCAGGGCAAGAGGCAGGGGTGGTTCTAATGAAAGGTGGATACATGCTTGGATAAACAGGTTAAGTGCAACATGGTGGGAGTTAGAGGAATTTCACATGAAAATGACTTCTTAAGTAAAACAGGATGTGAGGTTATGGTGCTTAGAAACTTGCTATACTTGAATACTATAAATTTGTGTTATCAGTCTGTACCAGAGATTGGCAACCTTTTTTTTAAATGGCCAGTTGTAGCATGAAAGTACCTATAGATAACAATGCGGGTGGCTGTTCCAGGAAAAATTTACAACAGGCAGTGGGCTGTATTTGCCTGTAGGGTGCAATTTGTTGACTCCAGGTCTACACAAAAGGTATAAAAACTAAAACTTAGTAAAGAACTGAATAGTGGCTTTTGGGGTGTTGTAGAATGGGTGCTTATGGAACAGAACCGTAAGCTGTGATTGCAGCTAAAGTGATCTTACATGAAAGAAGGAGGTAAGATCAGAAGGATTTAGATTCTCATCTCTTGTGGTTCTGTTTGCTACTTACACTTATCATTTTTCCTCTCTGGCTAATTTTCCACTTTTGTAAAATGAGACAGCCAACTTTGCAGGGTTAAGAGTATCAAATAAATATGTATAAAACTGACATATATAGAGAGCATATAGTCAGGTTGCTGCTGCTGTGCTTTAGTTACTGTTCCATTATTACTGATGTAGCAAGACCTAGAATCCTGACAGCTGTTGAAGAAAAGAACACTAACAGCAGCACTTAACTGTGGGACAGTGCATTATTCTGCCTCACATCTATTAACTCATTTAATAGACACAGCAACTTCATGAGGTTGATAATTTCCCAAGGACCCAGGGCTAGTGAGAGCTGGAATTTGAATCTCCGAATTAGGATAGTAACTTAGAAGGCACTAGATTATAGCTTCAAAGTGGTTAAACTATAAGGTGGTAATAAATTGATATGAATATATTCCACCTAATTCATCTACTAATCCATTTGAGCATTCACATCCTCATATGAGGAGAGATGTTCTAGCCAGCCACACAGGACATTTTCAACAGTATTGTTTTTAATTTTCATAATCAAATTACTGAAGTTTGATCTGAGTCTTAAAATGGTGCATCGTTTCTTTTCAAAGATAATTGTGTGTTTATATGGAAATGTTTTTTGTTTCTGATTTTCTGGTAGAAGTTAGTTTGTTTATTTGTTAACCTTCTCTTTTAGGTAACTCAGCAGTTGAAGGCTCGATTCTTACCAAGTCCAGTTGTTATTAAAAAACGTATTGAAGGACTTATTGAGAGAGAGTATTTGGCACGAACACCTGAGGATCGCAAAGTATACACATATGTAGCATAAAATGCGTTCAGAAACTTGATTTATTATTGGACTGTACTCTTCGCATGGACTGGGAAGTTCTTTTAAATCATTAAATATTAAGACGACCATCTCTTCTATTAAATTACAGTACATGTTCTAGACCATTCAGATCAAGCCTTTACTCCCTTTGAGAGTTTTCAACATCAGTTGATTGAGCTTCAGGCTTTACAACGTTTATCCCTGTAGAGATCATCTTTACAGTTCCTCGGGAAAATGTGAATGTGCTGAGTTTTGTTTTCAATACTGTATGAAAACAGGAAAAAATAAAACAAAATTTAGAAAATACAGCTCATTAAAATAAAAATTGTTGGATTTCATTTCCCCAGGTCTTCAGTGTTCATGTAATTGTGTTTTTGTAGCGTTGCTTAGCACTTTGCACATTGTATAAGTTGGGTAACAATAATGGTAAAAGCAGTGACACGATTCCCAGTTATCTCGCTCTGCTTAAGGCATTTCTTTAGCTCGTCTTGTTTAATTTAAAGGTTTGATTACATACAGAGACCCAAGCATAAAATTTGAGCATGCTTTATTCTACCACTTGCACTTACTAATCCAATAGCCTTATGACCAGGAACCTTTGTTGTGGGCTCAGTACACACCCTGATTTGATTTTTCCCTACTGTAATTTGAGATGTCCCAAATTCTTAACAATGATTAGGTTTTGTTCTGCATTATTTCTAGAGAAAGAAAATATTTTAGTATGTATAAATTGTACAATAATTTTTTGCTGTTGTACGCACTGCTAATAGTGGATTGTATAGGGCAGTGTTTATTTCATTTATTGTAGGCAAACATAAATGAGTTTAGTATATATATACTCACTAATTCAAGTATGTCAGAGCACAAAGTTGGCAGCTGGTTATATTTAATTCAGCCCCTCTGAAAAGCACATGTGGTCTACACTTTGTTTCTGAATATCTTAGGTTCCCCCTCTCAAATATATATATTTTGGTGAAGCTGGGATACACTGTTAATTTTCTGCTTCAGAATGCATTCTAAAGATGCAATAAATATCATTACCTTAATACTTTTTAATAAGATCTTCAGTTCTTGCAGCTGCAATTTGGAAAATGATTAAGCAATATTTTTCAAACCTGATGATTCTTGGATATTTAGCTCTTAAAATCCAAAGTCATCATTTTATGTTTTCAAAGATGTGCTTTGTGCTGAAGATTCACATCAGTTATCCTGTGCTTCCAACTTTCACCAATATTTTTTACCTGAGTGATCTGCCAAGGATTATAGTTCGCTTTAACTTCAGAGTATTTTTATCTTCAATTTTATTTAATTTTGTTTCATTTTGTTTTCATAAGACAATGTTTCAGATATGTAATTGGGGCAAACCACTATAGATTTCTGTTGATAGAAAGATGAAATGTTACTAATGTCACCAACTGATCCTTGGTGGACTATGGTAAACTGTTGCTACATTTATTAGAATGTATGTCTCAGAAGATGATATCTGTTTAAACTTATGGTCAAGTTAAAACTGAATTCTAATATGGATTAAAAACTCCACATAAATATTTTTTCCCCATGCGTCTTGGGTTATAATTTTCCTTTCAGACTTGGAAATACGCTCTTATTGCATTTAATTTCGTCTCCATTTGTACTGTAGAAATACAGGCCTTATGCTCTTCTCAGTGCTTTCCAGTTTTGCATGATATAGTTAAGATACAAGTGAAAGCTATCATGAACATTATTCTCAGGATGCTTTGACCATACTTGAGCGGTAGTCAGTCAGGTGTAACATGGGAAGGTGAAAGGTTTCCCTTTGAGACTTTATACAATTGGAATTTCTATAATGATAGGGTGTTTATCTACAAGAAAATACTGGTATTGCACATTTCATTATTTTAATTGGTCTTAGTTTCCAATTAAGTGATTGATATATATATATATATATATATATTTAACTTTAGGGAATAGAATACTTACTGTCAAGTTAATAAAGATGTAAAAACTTCCATTTGAAGTCTAAATGAGACATTAAAACAAAAATTTAGGTTGTGGTTTGAATTATTAAAAATCAGTCAAGTTAAATTTGTATCATCGTCTCACGTATGGATATACAAGTCACATGTAGAATTCAGAGACACACTTGTTAGTTTTGGAGAACAGGTTTGATATCTATGCTTCTAAACGCTTATAAACACATTAAAACGTCTGAATTGCAGTTGAACTATCAGCAAATGCAGCCATTTGGCATTCAGTTGCATTTCAGTCAATTGCAGTTGAGTTGAATGGTCAGAAAATGATGCTGTACTGAAAAACAAAATTGGATCGCCCAACGTGTTTTAAATGTTTTAGTGCATTAGCTTTATTTTAATTCATAAAGCTCATAGTGATACATTTTGACATTGCTTTCTTTTCAGCGAGAGGTCATTCATGCTGTTCTTGGTTTTTTAATGTCTTAATCTCAGACAATGATCCTAACCATTCATTTAATCCTGTTGATGTGAATAGATTCTGGTGACTTACTTGAAGAATTTTAAGGAGGATGGATACATAGGTTTTCAATTGCAAAAATGATGTACTCTTTGTTCACTTGTTTAATTGTAATTCTCTGCTATCATTTTTGAATCCAGGACAGTGTTTATTTTGAATTGTTATATAGTTATATTATTTAAATATTGAAAACTCATTGCAATTAGGGAACACACAGCCTCACAAATAAACTTGTGGTTGTGATTATAAGGTTCTTATGTCAGTGAATTTTAACAGGGGGCGGGAGAGGGATGCATGTCTTGCTAAAGGGTATATTAAAATCACCTGTGTAGCACTGTAAACATAAAACAGGTACCACCACCACCCCCAAAGATGCTGGTGTACTCCCTTGGCAGAAATCTCGTCATAGCAAAGCACTGATGATGCTCCACCCCCCAGAGTGTACACTGCGTAGCAGGAAAGGCTTAAGGTGACAGGCAGTGACCTTACAATTATGTCTGCATCCCTAGGAGACTAGTTTGCATGATCTCAGCCTTCTAAGTAGTTAGTTCCCAGTTCTAGAAAATAATTGTATGTTCATTCCAAGTAATGCTGCTTTTGTTTACAGTTTTAAACACATGTTTTGAATAAGCATCACAGGGTTTTATCTTTGCCTGCCTTACAGCCTTGTTTATCACAGTGTCTGTCTACAATGTGGGAGATCTGGGTTCAATCCCTGGTTTGGGAAGATCCCCTGGAGAAGGAAATGGCAATCCACTCCAGTACTATTGCTTGGAAAATCCCATGGACAGAGGAGCCTTGTAGGCTACAGTCCATGGGGTCACAAAGAGTTGGATACAACTGAGCGACTTCACTTTCACCTTTCACTTTGACTTTCATCTCATGAATGCTATTTTTGTCCAAGTCTAGGGAGGAGAGCAGTGGACGTACCACAGTTGTAGATCATGTATTCAATATGGTGCATATAGTCAGGCAGTAAGTATTTTGTACACTATCAGAATAGTAAAACATTTTGGGTTAGCAAAATGTTTTAAATCTTTTCTGTTCCCCAAAGCAGAAACAAATATATAGGGGTTAAATAGTGATATAATACTTACCACCATGTGCCAGACACTATTCTGAGTGCTTTGTGTATGTTGTTTAACTTAGTTGAAACATGGTCTCCATGAGATGAGAACTGTTGATTATACTAGTGTTGCCCAAGCCTAATACTGCTTGTTCAGTCACTTGTGTCTGTTTCTTTGTGATCCCATGGACTGCAGCACGCCAGGCTCTTGTTTTCCCCTGTCTCCTGGAGTTTGCTCAGATTCATATCCATTGAGTTGGTGATCTAACCATTTCATCTTCTGCCTTCTCCTTTTGCCTTCAGTCTTTCTCAGCATCAATGGAAAAAGTAGTTGGCTCTTTCATCAGGTGGCCAAAGTATTGGGAGTTTCAGCAACAGTCCTCAAGAGTCTGCTCCAGCACCACAGTTCAAAAGCGTCAATTAATTGGGCATTCAGCTGCCTTCGTGGCCCAACTCTCTCACCCATACATGACTGCTGGAAAAACCATAGCTTTTACTATATGGACCATTGCTGGCAAAGTGGTGTCTGTGCTTTTTTATACACTGTCTAGGTTTGTCATGTCTTTCCTTCCAAGGAGTAAGCATTGTTTAAGTTCATGGCTGCAGTCACCATCTGCAGTGATTATGGAGACCAAGAAAAGAAAATCTTTCTGCTTGTACCCTTTCCCCTTCTGTTTGCCATGAATCAATGGGACCAGATGCTATAATTTTAGTTTTCCGAATTTTTTTTAACAAATTTATTTAATTGGAGGCTAATTACAATATTGTATTGGTTTTGCATCTGCCACGGGTGTAAACGTTTTCCCAATCCTGAGCCCCACTCCCACCTCCCTCCCGATACCATCCCTCTGGGTCATCCCAGTGCACCATCCCCAAGCTTTAAGCCAGCTCTTCACTTTCTTCTCTCACTTTCATCAAGAGGCTCTTTACTTCTCTGCTTTCTGTCATTAGGGTGGTGGCATCTGCATATCTAAGGTTATTGATATTTCTCCTGGCAGTCTTAATACCAGCTTTAGCTTCATCTGGCCTAGCATTTTTGATGATGTATTCTGCATATAAGTTGAATAAGCAGAATGATGATATACAGCCACCTTGTACTTCCCCAGTTTTGAACCAGTCTGTTTTTCCATGTTTGATTCTAATGTTGCATTTTGACCTGCATACAGGTTTTTCAGGTAAGGTAATCTGGTATTCCCATCTCTTTAAGAGTTTTCCAGTTTGCTGTGATCCACACAAAGACTTTAGCATAGTCAATGAAGTAGATGTTTTTCTGGAATTCCTTTGCTCTCTGCGTGGTCCAGTGAATGTGGCCAATTTGATCTGCTGCTTTGCAACCCAGCTAGTACATCTGGAAGTTACTGATTCATATACTGATGAATTTGAGGGATTTTGAGCATACCTTGGTAGCATGTGAAATGAACACAGTACAGTAGTTTTGGCATTGGAATGAAAACTATCCCTTTCCTGTCCTCTGGCCACAGCTGAGTTTTCAAAATTTGCTGACATAGTAAGTACAGCACGTTAACAGCATCATTTTAAATAGCTCAGCTGACAAGTCACCTCCACTAGCTTTGTTCACTGTAATGCTTCGAAAGGTCCACTTGACTTCACACTTCAGCATGTCTGGCTGTAGGTGAGTGACCACACTGTCATGCTTATCTGGGTCTTTAAGATCTTTCTTGTATAGTTCTTCTGTTAGGTCTTCACTGTTTCTGTCCTTTATTGTGCCCATCTTGTATGAAGTATTCCCTCAATATATCCAATTTTCTTGAAAAGATCTTGTCTTTGCAATTCTGTTTTTTTCTTTTTTTCTTTGCAGTGTTCAGTTAAGTCCTTCTTAACTTCTTGCTATTCTATGAAACTCTACATTGAATAGAGTGTATCTTTCCCTTTTTCCCTTGCCTTTTGCTTCTCAGCAATTTGTAAGACTTCCTAAGACAATCACTTTACATTCTTGCATTTATTTTTCTTTGGAATGGTTTTGGTCATTGCCTACTGTACAATATTTTGAACCTCTGTCCATAGTTCAGGCACTCAGATTTAATCCCTTGAATCTACCCATCACCTCAATGGTATAGTCATAAAGGATTTGACATAGGTCATATCTAAGTGGCCTAGTGACTTTTCCTACTTCTTTCAATTTAAGCCTGAATTTGCAATAAGGAGCTCATGATCTGAGCCATAGTTGGCTCCATGTCTTGTTTTTGCTGACTATAAACCTCCATCTTTGGCTGCAAAGAACATAACCTGATTTCCGTATCGATCATCTGATGATGTCCATGTATAGAGTCGTCTCGGGTTATTGGAAAAGTGTTCTTAACCAACACTCAGCATGTTCTCTTGACAAAACTCTGTTAGCCTTTGCCCTGCTTCATTTAGTACTCAAAGGTCAAACTTGCTGTTCTGGGCATCTGTTGACTTACTTTGTGTTCCAATCACCTATGTTGAAAAGGACATTTTGTGTGTGTGTGTGTTCTAGTTCTTCAACTGCTTAACTTCAGCTTTGTCATCAGTGGTTAGGGCAATAGACTTGGACTACTGTAATGTTGAATGGTTTGCCTTGGAAATGAACCAAGGTCATTCTGTCGTTTTCAAGGTTGCACCCACATACTCCATTTTGGACTCTTGTTGACTATGAGGGCTACTCTGTGTTTTGGGATTCTCGCCTGCAGTAGTAGATACAGTGGTTATCTAAATTAAACTGGCTCATTCCTGTCCATGTAAGTTCACTGATTCCTAAGATATCGATGTTCACTGTTAGCATCACCTGCTTGACAATGTCCAATTTACCTTGACTCATGGACCTAACATTCCAGATTCCTATGCAATATTATTTTTTGCAGCATTGGACTTTACTTTCACCATCAGACACATTCACAACTGAGAGTCATTTCTGCTTTGGCCCAGCTACTTCAGTCTTTTTGGAGCTATAAGTAATTGCCCTGCATTCTTCCCCAGTTGGAGAAGGAAACGCCAGTCCACTCCAGTATTCTTGCCTGGAGAACTGCATGGACAGAGGAGCCTGGCAGGCTACAGTCCACAGGGTCAAAAGAGTTGGACATGACTTAGCGACTAAACCACCATCTTTCCTGATAGCATGTTGGACACCTTCCAACCTGGAGGGGCTCACCTTCCAGTGTCCTATCTTTTTACCTTTTCATATTGTCCATGGGGTTCTCACAGCAAAAATACTGGAGTGGTTTGCCGTTCCTCCTCCAGTAGACCGTGATTTGTCAGACCTCTTCACTTGACTGGTCTGTCATGAGGCCCTGCACAGCATGGCTCATAGCTTCATGAGTTGCACCAGCCCCTTCACTAGGATAAGGCTGTTACCCATGAAGGGAAAGTGAAGGTTACTACTAGGAAATGGCAGAGCCTGGAATTGGGTCTGGGTTTGATCCTATGTCTGGCTCCTAGCTTATCTTCCATATTACAAATGGACATTTTCTACTTAAAAATTTGTCGTTTATTTTGTACCTCATTCACATGAAAAAGATGTTATGGAAAGCTAAAGGTAATATACAAAACATGGAACTTAAAAACTTTTTTATTGTCTATATTATTTGTTGATGGAGTCAGAAGTGGCAACCCACTCTGTATTCATGGCTGGAAAAAAATCCCACGGGCAGAGGAGCCAGCAGGCTACAATCCATGGGGTCTCAAAGAGATAGACTGAGCGACTGAACATTTGTTGATCACAGTTTTTAGTAGGAAGGGTAGTAGGGAAGGTAATGGCTACTATTCTGGAGTCTCAGTGAACTTCTTATATATTTCAGTGGACAACATGGATAGATGCTTTATTTAAAATTAAATCTTGGATTTAAAGAAACATTTTACTTTTTGTATGCCTGTCCTGTACCAAATCATTTAGCCAGAAGTAAAAGGAGACCTAAGAATTAACAAGTAATAATGGTCATGAGGCTAACTTGGGGAAACGTGAGCAGTTACAACAACTTAAAACCCCATTCATTTAATAATTTTAGATATAGCCAGTTTGTTTGTGAATGAGTGACTTGATCCTCAGTATTGGGGTCTAAAGTGAACCTCCAGTAAGCCACACCAAAATAAATGTATGTGAAGAGCTCAGAGTAATCTACCTCCAGTAAGCCACACCAAAATAACTATGTGAAGAGCTCAGAGTAATCTTACGTTTTAGTCACAGTGAAATTGTCAAGTTTCAATATTCAGGTAAAGTACAATTCAAATAATACATAAAACTAAGATTTTTTTACAGTGTGGGAAAATTAAAATTTTAAGCCTTAAAATTCTTTCTGTAGTTGTGATTCTTGAGGAAATGCCTCAGCATCGTGTCTGGCATGTGGTGGGTGTAGGCACTCAGTAAATCTCAGATGAATGTGCACAATAATCACGAAATGATTTGAAAGAGAGTCTTAGAAGGATTGAGCTTTATAAAATTCATACTTCATACTAGAGATATGATAATATGGTTTAAGGTTTATATATATATATATATATTTTTTTTTTTAAACTTTTATAAATCACTTGACCTTTGATTTTTAACCAGGTAAAAAGTGGGAAATGCAGACCAACTGCTGGCTTGCTCCAGATGGTATTAAATGCTTATTTTTGTCCTCTTGACTCAACGTCCTATGGAAAAAAACTCAGACTAGTGATCTAAAAACCCATGAGCCCACTTAGAGCTAATGAGGTGCAGGAATTTATGCCCAAGTTTCTGAGTCCAAAACCCGTGCCTCCAGTGAGTGTTCATGTGTCCTCAGTTGTTTCGTCAGGCAGTGGACAGAACTTCATGGATTTGGATCCGAAAGGTGATTGTTTCGGTGAGTATTTTGGTGAAAGTTTGTGTTGGCTTCTTCTGAAAGTGTTCTGTGGAGAATTTGATGTGAAACTTCTATAGATCCTGCACAAGAGAAAAATTGGCGATTATCAACTGTGCATATCACTGTATGTGATATATGTGACTTATTTTTGTCTATAAGTTTATAGAACTGAAGTAAGGTATCAATATCTGTAGAAGTAATCTTTTATTTCCTGCCTGATGTGATATCCTCTGTGTTAAAAAAGAGAGCCACTGGACTGATTTTATTTTATTTTATGGAATAAAATTGTAAGCGGAAAGAGAAAAGTTACCTAAAGGGTGTGGAATTGAGTGAGGAATAGGACTGCATTTTGTTGCAGTAGCTCTAGGAGTCAGCAGCCAATGTATGTCACTAGAGATTGTCAAAAGCTTATTGCAACTTCTACATCTGAGTGAGGGGAGGTGGGAGGAGAAGGCCCTTAAGAAAGTCTATAAATACTATGTTTATAGTATCACTTAAAAAAAATTCCCCCTTAGGCATTTTACAGTACTCATAAGAAGAGCATTCTTACTATTCTTTGACTGAAATTAGTATTATCGAAATTTGTAATAAGACACCTAATTCACCAAACTGATGAGCCGATTAAAAAATAATCCATTCTCAGAAGAGTGAAAGGTTGCAGTAGTTTTTAAAAGTGGTTCCAGAAGAGGAATGACAACTGCTTCACTGTTTTAAAGCCTGACTGCACACCATAGTTTCTTAAGGGAGCTTTAAACAAAACAAAACCATAATGCCTCTTGTAGATTATGATTTGGTAGGCCTGAGGTGATTCTTCAATGCAGCTAAATTTGGGAATCATTGCTTTAGATTACATGTGTTACAATAAAGCATACAATCTCCCAGTTTTACTAATTGGAGAAAACATTCCCTTGATAATGTTATGAAAATTATGAGATGTTCTTACACATCTTTCATGCATTTATTGAGCCTCAGCTAATTACGACAACATGTTGGTCAAGTCAAGAGATTTGATTACCAAGTGAGCCATTTCAAGCTACACATGCTCACAGATCACAGTATTAATTGCAACCAATCAGTTAGTGAATCCTCATAACTGCAGGGGGGGGGACATGGGGATGCATCAGTAATAGTGTCCTCATAGTCAAAGAGAGAGCTGTGGTCTTAAAAAAAATTTTTAATTAGGCCTTTCTTCTGAGAGAAATTAAATTTAGAAACCAAGTGTTCAAAGCCCAGTGACCTCTGTCCCATTAGTATGAGTTTAGATACCAACTTAAAAGAGTGATTCTAAGAAAAAAGTCAATGCCCACTGAACCTACCTGAATTTTTTCCTCCCATAAAGATTGATTGGTTGTCAATCAGTTTAATGAGATCTGGGTGACAAAGAATTGGTACATTTATGTTGTCAGCCTTGTAAGATCACATGCAAGGGTAAACCATAGTCTGGCAATTGTCAGCATAATCCCAATGGTGCCAAGTATTTCCAGGGAGAGTTACTCTTTGGTTTGAGGAGCATCCACTTGGTCTGATTGAGGTGCCTCCCTTAAGGCCACAGGAATTGCTCCTTCAACCCCAGCATGGATACACAGCCTGTTAATGTTTATTAATATTTACTTCTCCACTGGCCTCGACCGTGAATCCAATGGTAGAACAGGGTGCCAAATGGCATTATTTCTCTTGAGGCAGATTTTCCCCTCTGTAGCTTCACTTAGAGTATATGGAACTTGAATTTATCAAAGGCATGCTCACTGTCACTGTAATACCTCATAGCATGATACCTGCCACTTGGTTCTCAAATTCTAACTTCATTCCACCCCTTAATAGCAGCGTTCACTTATGAGGCAATGGGCTTCCCAGGTGGCGCTAGTGGTAAAGAATCCGTCTGCCAATTCAGGAGATGCAGGAGACTCAGGTTCAATCCCTGGGTCGGGAAAATCCCCTGGAGGAGGGTATGGCAACCCGCTACATTATGTCCCTATGGACAGAGGAGCCTAGTGGGGTACAGTCCATGGGGTCGCAAAGAGTTGGACACGACTGAGTGACTTTTAACACTTTCGCTTCTAAAGTGAGGAAATCTAACCTCCGTAACGTGTGTGTGCCTGTGCTCACTCAGTCGTGTCTGACTCTGTGAGCCCATCAACTGTAGCCCTCCAGGCTCCTCTGTCCGTGGAATTCCCCAGGCAAGAGAACTGGAGTGGGTTGCCATTCCCTACTCCAGGGGATCTTCCCGACCCAGGGATCCCTGTCTCCTCCATAGGAGGCGTCCCAGATGTTGCAGGAGTAAAGAATTTTCTGCCATAATAATGGTGTGTAATTGCATAATATGAAATTGCCTCTATATTGACTTCTAATTCTTTAAAAGTTTGTCAGTCCAGGTTTACTAAAAATAAAACAACAAAAAATAAACCTTTAAAAAGTAGTGAAGGTGTTAAAAGGGGGCTGTGGAGGATAGGGTAACAATAGCAAATCTCAGAGATTCATTATTGAATTTATTCAAGACAGGGTATATGCAGACAATTTATAAGATGTGCATATTTTCAGAAGTTTCCAATATTTGCAATGAGAACTCCCCTTCATCCACAGGTGAAATTTGGTATTGCTGGTAGAGGAACATTCTCAATGTGTTACCTAGTTTGTATATCACATAACTTACTAAATTTAAGAATGTCAATGTAATGAAATATACTTAAATTAATTGAATAATATTTTGTTTTGCACAGAATTAATTTTTTTTATTGTGTGTCTATACATAGTGAACCATATTTAATACGTATCTTCATTCACATTTAGGTGTATATCTTCTATATGCCAGGTAGAGTTTTATTTAGGCCCTTGAGACTCAGAAGTGAACAAAATAGACAAGCCGTGCCCTCAAGAAAAGTGCACTTGGGACTTCCTGGCAGTCCAGAGGTTAGGGTTCCACACTTCCACTGCAGGGAGCACGGGTTCCCCTGAGTGGAGAAGTAAGATGCTGCATACGGCATGACATGGCCAAAAAAAAGAAAAAAAAGAAATACGGAGTACACTGAAGAGAATTGTCACATAAAATTATATAACATGCATAATGTGATAAGCACTGTGAAGAAAAATAAAAGCGCTTGAGGGCATGAAGAGGGCATGATGGAAGAGAGTTCTAATTCTGAATAGAATGATCAGCGTAGGACTGTCTTACTGAGAAGCTCGCATTTGAGCTAGATATGATTTGGAAGAAGTGAAGGAGCAAGCATGCCATGCCACTATTTAGAAAGAATGATCCAAGCAGGGAAATAAGACAGTTCACAGACTGGATTAAAGTGTCAGGCAACAGACATGGGGCTGACTGTGCAGAGTCTCAGGGAGGGAAAGAGAGAAGTGAGAAGTAAGAAGGGGCCAGATGGCTAAGGGCTTTGCAGGCCTCGAAAAGACTGGCTTTTACTTCAAGTGGAATGGAGAAGCACTGCAGGGGGCTAAGCAGAGGAATGACACCCTCACTCATCCTTTAGAAAGATCACTCTAGCTGCTATATTCTCTGGCTACTCCAGTAATCTGATGGGTTTACAAGTAGCATCTGATGGGTAGGATGTGGGCAGAGAGAGATGACACCAAGGCTTTTGGTCTGAGGCACTGAAAACATAGACTTGCCATTTGCAGTAGTGGTTAAAAAAAAAACAAACCCACCTGCCAATGCAGGAGGTCCGATCCCTGGGTCAGGAAGATCCCCCAGAGGAGGGCATGGCAACCCACTTTTGCCTGGGGAATTCCATGGATGGAGGAGCCTGGTGGGCAACAGTCCATGGGGTTGCAAAGACTCAGACACAACTGAAGTGAGTTAGCAGGCAATAGGAGGAGAAGGTGAGTAGGGTAGTTTTCTTTTTTCATTTTGTTAGACTTTTTTACATTTATCTTTTTTTTTTTTTTTTTCCCCAGAGCAGTTTTAGGTTCACAGCAAAGTGGATCATTTTATTTTCAGGGAGGGGTGAGCTGAGTTCAGTTCAGAATCTGTTCAATTTCAGTGTCTAGCACACAACCAAGTGTACACAGTGGGTTGGATATGCACATTTGTGGTTTAGGGCAAGGCTGTGGGGTGGCAATAATGAATTTCAAAGTTGTCACTGCGTGCTAAGTCAGTTCAATTGTGTCCAACTCATTGCGACCCTATTACTGTAGCCTGCCAGGCTCCACTGTCTATGGGATTCTCCATTCGAGAATCCTGGAGTGGGTTGCCATGCCCTTCTCCAGGGAATCTTCCCGACCCAGGGATCGAACCCTTGTCTCTTGTGTCTCCTGCATTGGCAGACAGGTTCTTTACCACTAGTGCCACCTGGGAAGCCCAAAGTTGTCAGTAGCTGCTGCTGCTAAGTCGCTTCAGTCGTATCCAACTCTGTGCGACCCCGTAGATGGCAGCCCACCAGGCTCCCTGGTCCCTGGGATTCTCCAGGCAAGAACACCGGAGTGGGTTGCCATTTCCTTCTCCAATGCAGAAGAGTGAAAGTGTAGTCACTTAGTCGTGTCCGACTCTTAGTGACCCCATGGACTGTAGCCTACCAGGCTCCTCTATCCATAGGATTTCCCAGGCAAGAGTACTGGAGTGGGGTGCCACTGTCAGTGGGTAGATGGTATTTAAAGCCTTGGGACTGTAAGGAGGCACCAAAGATGTGTGTCATTTTGCCACATGTTGCCTCTCAGCTCCAAATACACCCTTCATCTGTGCCAATGGACCTGCCTCCTGCATCCTTTCTCCTTTGCCTGCTGACACAGTGTTGAGCTCTGCCAGCAGAAGGTACTGAAGGGACATTGCAGAGGGGAGAGGTTTATTTTCCTGAGTTTGCTGGTTCTCTTTTCCTCCACCTACTGCTTGGCTTGCACTGTTCTCCCAGTGCCAGGTGCCCCCAGGGTGTAGCCCTCTCCAGCATCTGGCCACTTCCCCCAGTGCTTTCTTAAGCCCCTGACTCAGGCTTAGCAGCTTGACTGGGCCCCGAGATGGGGCGGACCTGCAGTCTAGCTGAGACCACTGCCCCCTCACCCTCTCCTTAGTGAACGAGCCCCCTGACTTTCCTGCCATGCAGCATTCTAGCCATCTGGGCCCAGCCATGCACAGACAGTCACTAGGGCTCGCAGTCCCTGGATCCACCAGTCTCTACAGTGGTCCCCCAGCCCCCTCTGCACAGACCATCCCCTGTGTGCACCAACCCCGCTGTTAACCCAGCAAAGCGTCTGCTCAGCTGCACCCTGGGGCTTGTTTCCCACGGCCTTCCTGACACGGACACTACATTCCAATCCTGTACCTGCAGGGACACGACTCCCTCTGCACACCTGCCTATCAGTGTTAACTTGCCTGCACCCTAGAGGGTTGTTCCTTCTTTGCCAGGTGATAAAGGGCCAGGAGATTTCTCCTTGCAGTGGGCTGCAGCCACGCCTGCTTCACTAGGTCTGAACCCCCTTTCACAACTGTCCTTCGAGCATGCTTCCTTAGCTCCAAGGTGCCCTTTAGTGTTCTCAGGCAATCTCCACAGTTACTTTCCCCAAATGACTTAGTTCCTCATTTTAAACTTGCCCTGTTTAAGTTACTGTCTTGTGTCCGTCACCTGACTGGACCTGAATTAATACCAGAGTTGAGAGGAAAGAGAGAAGAAGTTTAAGGATCTGAGCTCTGAGTCATCTTACCAGTAAGAGGCTGAGAAGAGTGTTAGTGTAAGCAAGTGGCCAGGAAAGGAGAAAAAGCAAAAGCGTATGGCGTTGCATCACAGAAGCCAAGTAAAGAGCATAGCTATAAAGAAGTAATCATGTCACGTACATACAATGGAATAATATTCAGTCCTTTGAGAAAGAATAGAATTTTGCCATCTCCAGCAACATGGATGGACTTGGAGGTCATTATGCTAAGGAAATAAGTCAGAAAAATAAATACTGTATCACTTACATGTGGAATCTAAAAGATACAACCAACTAGTGAGTATAACAAAAAGGAAGCAGACTCACAGGTGTAGAAACCAAACTAATGATCACCAGTGGAGAGAGGGGAGATGGGAGGTCTTTACAGCAGTAGGGGGTAAAGAGGTATAAACTACTACGTATAAAATAAGCTAGAAGCATGTATCATACAACATGGGGAATATAGTTAATATAATAACTATGATGTATAATGTATAAAGTTGTGGATCACTATATTGTACACCTGTAACATATATAATATTGTACAGCGAAGGTTTTTGAATAAAAAATTTTTAAAAGAAGGAAGTAATCAACTATATTAAAAACAGCTGGTTAGTCACGCGTGCAGAGAATTGAGAATAAAACACAGGAGATAGCAACGTGGAGATTATGGGTAACCTTCACAAGAAGCAGAAAACTTAGAGCATACAGTTCATCTACCAACCTCCTACCCAAAACATCCTTCACAGATCATTTATCCATGTATAACTTCCCAAGTTCGCTTCAAATATTATTTATTAGTTGTGCCATTGTATTTGTGAACTTTTAGGGCTTTATAGTATTTTTTTTAAAAATTATAAGCATCAGTCATTGTAAGCATAGAATATTGAGATAAGTCTTTTTCTAATTCTCTTTATGTATTAATTTAATAATATTTATTGAGCACCTATTGTGTGGCAGGTACTGGTCTAAGAACTGGGACATGGCATTGAAATAGGGAAGCAAATTGTACTCCATCATGAAGCTTATATTTTGGTGGGAGAAACAGGTAATAAACTAGTAAACAAACACCTAAACTGGTGTGTTTTCAGACCCATATGTGCAGTGGAAAAAAACAGTGACAGGAATAGTAGGGAGTTGCATTAGAATTACACCAGTGGGTTAGAAAAGTTCTCTCTGAAGAAAAAGCATTTGAGATAAGACCCAAAGATGGAAAGAGATGAACAATGATCTGGCCAAAAAGTATTTTAGGCAAAGTGTGTGGCAAATAAAAAGGACCAGAGAGCAGAAGCTTTGTGGATTCAAAAGATAAGAGGGGAGCAAACAAATGAAGCACAGAGTGAAATCTGGGAGGGGAGTGGAAGACAAGGGGAAAGAGGCAAGGGGACTTCCAGTTCAGCCATGATGGAGTAACAGGGATAAGATTTACACTCTAACCCTAAATCCAGAACTGTGATCCCTGAGAAAAGGGAAAAAAGCCAAGTGAACCCTAAAATTGCAGTAGGTTCTTATGGAGAGAGAGTTTCCAGGCTGAACTATGGGGAAAGACCAACTCAAATAGAGCCTGGCAACCTTTCTAAGTTAGTGAGTCCCAGATCAGAGTTTCAGGAGGTCAAAGATAGGCTAGAATTGGTGGGGAAGGAGACAGCTTCACCAAGAGAGCCCTGGGCACCTGCAGACATGTCCTCTCAAGTCTTTGGTTGAATATTGAGCTGAGCATTCATGAGAGGAAATACCCAGGGCTGGGGAAAGGCCCATCAGAAAGGAGAAGGCTGAACAGTTCTGATGCCCACACAGGACTGGGAACGCTTTGTGCCCCCATCAGCCAAGGGGAAGAGTCTCACAAAATTCAGGGCACTGGGTCAAGTCCTCAGAAGTGTACCAATGTACTAGTGAAGCACAGTGAGCTGTAGACAAAGACCTACACCAACAAAGATCAAAAGCAAACTTCAAAAAAATCCAACGGAGTCCAAGTATCTTAACTGTGAACCAGTATTTAAAGGAATGCAACAGTATTTGTTATTGTTCAGTCGCTCAGTCGTGTTCAACTCTTTGTGACCCCATGGATTATAGCACGCCAGGCTTCCCTGTCCTTCACCATCGCCTGGAACTTGCTCAAACTCATGTCCACTGAGTTGGTGATGCCATCCAACCATCTTGATCTCTGTTGTCCCCTCCTCCTCCTGCCTTCCATCTTTCCCAGCATCAGGGTCTTTTCCAGTGAGTTGGCTCTTTGCATCAGGTGGCCAAAGTATTGGAGCTTCAGCTTCAGCGTCAGTCCTTCCAGTGAATATTCAGGACCGATTTCCTTTAGGATTGACTGATTTGATCTCCTTACAATCCAAGGGACTCTCAAGAGTCTTCTCCAGCATTACAGTTCAAAAGCATCAATTCTTTGGTTCAACAATATTTTAAAAAATACAACAAAATCCTTTGATCAATGAATAAAATTCATATTATCTGACATCCAATAAAAAGATTATGAGACATGCAAGGAGTGTAAAATGATCTACAAATGGTAAAAAAAAAATAAAAGAAACAGACCCACAAAGCAGTGATGATGAAACTAGCAGACAAGGTTTCTAAAAGAGCCATTGTGAATATATCCCATGTATTCAACAAGGAGAGAAAAACAAGATTGTAAAAGAGAAGAGAATTAGAAGATGTAAAAAAAATATGTCAATGGAACTTTTAGAGATGCAAAATACAACATTTGAAATAAAAATATGCTGGATGTGATTAAAGCAGATTAGACAGCAACTTGACACAGCAATAGAAACTATCCAAAAAGAACAGAAAAGTGAAAAGCAAATAACAACAACAAAGCATCAACAACTTGTGGGACAATATTAAGTCATCTAACATATCTGTAATTGAAATCCCAGTGGGGAAAGAAGAGGAGAGGGGAAAATATTTGAACAAACAATGAAGAAAATTCTCATAATTCTAGGAAGATTATAGTGGTTGGAAATCAGTGGTTGGAAAACTATAACTTAAGGATGAATTATTTCCTAGAGCCTTTTTTTTTTAAATTAGAAAATTCATAAACATACATTTATTCAGGAAATACAATTACTAGAGTCCTTGATATTTCAATGATCATTCCACATAATGAAAAATTCACAACACATAGTCTTGAAAGTCCACACCAACTCATGCTGACATTCTTTTCAGATAAGCCATAACCATTTCTTCTATTAAATACTGTAATATCCACTCATATTGTAAACAAAGTACTTGAGTCAAGCTATTTAAGTACTTGAGCAAAATAACTTTCAAAAATTTAGAAGAGGAAGACAGTGATTTTTTTTTTTTAAACACATCTGGATTATCAAACTCCAAAGAATGAGGCCACTATAACCTAGTGTTATACTAATGGAGAAAATGGCCATATTAAGACAGTTCATAATTATCAATGAAAATATCATTAAATATCATCTGCAATTTTTAAACATGCTTTCTCAAATAATAGACATTTATTTTGAAAGTTTTAAAGGCAAAGGGGACAGGCATTAAAAGCTTACATTTAAACTACTGGTAGATTTTATTTAAAAAAAAAAAAAAGTTAAGCTGTAGTTATTTCCCCAATAAGGAATGCCAAGTACCTTTTATTCCTAAAGAAATGACTAGGAAATATAACCAACCCTTATATTTGTAGCTATTTAGTAGTAGCTGTAAACTGAATTATTCTGACGCTTCCAAACAGAGTCCTGGAGCCTTTTTTTATGAATAAAGTTTTCCTGGAACAGAGCTCTGCTCATTTTTGTGTTGTTTATGTATTATGGCTGTATTTGAGTAGTTGGGATGGAAATTATGGGGTGGAAAGCTTAAAGTATGTATTTACTATCTAGCCCTTTATAGGAAAAAAGCCAGGAGATTGGGAGAGGAAATTAACTTTACAGGACCTGGAGGAAATTTTGGAGGTGGATGGTATTGTTCTATATTACGAGTGGTCATTACATGATTTGTCAAAACTCATCGTCAAATTCGTTGTCAAAACTCATTGAACTGGGTTTCTCTGGAGGTCCAGTGATTAAGAATCCATCTTGCAGTGCCGGGGAGACTGGTTTCATCCCTGGTGCCGGAAGATCCCACATGCCGAGGAGCAGCTATGACCGTGCACAACTACTGAGCCCACGTGCCCTGGAGCCTGTGCTCCCCAACAGGAGAAGCCGCCACAGTGAGAAGCCCACGCGCCGCAACAGTGAGTAGCCTTGGCTCACCACAGCTAGAGAAAAGCCTGCAGGCAGCAATGAAGACCCAGCACAGGCATGAAAAATCAATCTTTAAAAAATGTTTAAAATGAATTACTATACTGAAGGTAGATGCTCAAATCCCTCCCACCCCAATTGTGAATTATCGAGTGCATGGGGCAAAAGTGTAGCCTAGGAATGTACTAGGCTACATTTTATTTTCACCCTTCGCCTAGTTTCTCACTCTAGTGCCTCGGCTAATGTGGAAAAAAATACTTTCTCACCAGTGACAGCTACAGGTGGGTCCCATCTGCAACTCTGGTGCCATAGGTACTAACTGAAATAATACAGATGAGACTGGCAAATTTGCCATCACTTATCTTGCTGGGAGAACCTCACCTACCAAGTGAATTCCCTCTGGTCATTATGAGAAAACAACAAGCCCCACTGGCTTCCTAAGCTCAGGAGGATCACTTTTTAGCTTCCAAGAGATAAAACCACCCCAACATCCTCCTGCAGTGAGACCAACATGAATACTAACAGAGTCCATGGTCTCCAGCCATACAATCAGGCTCCAGCATCCTAGGTGAACATGGACACCTAGTGAGACAGACAGTTACATGAAACTTGAACAGCATCAGTCACTTGAAAATACGATGTCAAATCAAATAGTTGATAAATGGTCCCAGTAGATGGTTAGATGGCATCAGCGACTTAATGGTGATGAGTCTGAGCAAGCTCTGGGAGATAGTGAAGGACAGGGAAGCCTGGTGTGCTGCAGTTCATGGGGTCGCAAAGAGCTAGACATGACTCAGCAACTGAACAACAAGATAGAATTAACACAGAAAGCAGAAGAGAATTTAACAGTATTTCACCGTGTATTTTTGTGTTGATTTCAGGGCTGCTGCAACAACAGATCAATCTTGTCATAAAAAGGACTAACTACAAAAATAAGAAAGACTTCTTTCAAATGAAAAGATGGAACTGTCAAAAAATTTTAACTTATTAGAAATGCTGATGGAAAGAACACTCCCCAAAATGAAAATAGTGATTTATATTTATAACTCACTGAATGAATTATTTACCCTTATAAATAATGACTGAACAACAACAAACTCTTTCAGAGTGCAGAGCAGAAAGACAAAGAAAAAGAATGCATAAAAGGAAAGGTGAGACATAAAGCAAAGAGACCCCATAGTCATGAAATAGGAATGCTAGGAGACAATCAAGCAGATGGAAAATAAGCCCCCAGAAGAAAAACAAAAGCAAAACAGAACAGATACCCAAAGGAAATTTCCCCAAGTCCAAGAGTCATATGAATTCCAATTCAATACGCCTCACAAATGTTTGGCAGGATTATTGAAAAAATTTAAAAATACATTTGATTTCCAAGGATAAAATAAGCATTTTCCAAAATAAATACAAAATATAGCTTGACTGCAAAGGGAAGAGAATCATGCTGACATCAGAATTCTTATTTGCAATACCAAACGCCAAATGCAACATGCAGTAGGATGGGCAAATTTCTGAGGACCAAACATTTTCTGAGAGTTCCATATCAGACCAGGAGTCATCTCTGAGGGCAAAAGAAAGACATTTTTTAGACCAGACATGTAACTTTCTGGAAAGAATTATTTTGAGATCCTCCAGCTAAAGGTAAATGTGAATCTGAATTCGAAAAACAAGTGCTCAGTCGTGTCCAACTCTTTGTAACCCCATGAACTGTAGCCTGCCAGGCTCCTCTGTCCATGGGATTCTCCAGGCAAGAAGACTGGACTGGGTTGTCATTTCCTCCTCTAGGGAGTCTTCCTCCCCCAGGGATCAAACTTCTGTCTCGCACGTCTGCTGCACCGACAGGAGGATTCTTTACCACTAGCAGGATTCTTTACCACTAGCACCACCTGGGCAGCCCTTGAAAAACACAGGGAAATGAAAACATGTTATCCAACAAACTAGTGTTGAGCAATGAAACTCAGGCTCCACCCCAGACCTAGTGAATCAGAATTTTCAGTTTGGCAAGAAGCTGTGCTCTTAAAAGAATTCTGAACTCCCTTACAACCACCAGCTGCTGAGGAGTGAATGGGAAAAGTTTTAAGTTTTAGTTCAATTTAATTCAATCCCAATTTGCTTAAAACATTGATGTATACAGTCTCTAGATTTAAGTCAGTTTATTGAGGAGAAGGAGGGGCTAATGGCAGTCTTATTTCTTACCACCCACTCTGCCTTGTTTTTTTCTAACATGATATCTGGGACATGGGGTGAGGCCAACAGGGTCTCATGTTATTTGAAGGTAAAAGGAACCCCCCCTGATCTCAAGTCAGTCCTTGGTTGTGCACTTGGGTCTTCTGAGAGGTGCATGGTCCCGTCCCATCCTGGGCTTCCTGCTGGTGTCTGGCCTCTGGAAGTGATGAATGCACAGTGTTCTTTGTAGGATCTGTCAGCGTCCAGCTGCCCGTCCCTCTTGTCTCATCAGCCTCCCTTCAGTTTTCACTGAAGCTGAGACCCTCATGTGCACCCTCTATCCCAGTTTCAGCTCAAGCAACCCATCATGGCCTCTATCTGCTGGTCGTCAGCTCAGCGTCCCTTACCTCAAAGGGTGCAAATGCAGATTGGAGCCACAGGTTTGGATCTTCGGGCTGTATCACTACACTGTCCTCCCTTGTTAGACCAGGGCTTCCCTGCCCCTCAGCCTCCTTCCACAGTCCAGGGTGGATGTAGAAGAAGCCTTGCCATCCTGTTAGCACGAGTTTCCCTCAACAAGCCAAGGCTGTAGGAGAAACTGGGACACGCACGTGACTCCTTCCTCCCAGGTCACAATCTCCCCTGACCTATTTGTCTTCGTTTCCAGCCACCTCTCCAGCACCAGCAGGGACTAATTCCTTTTACTCCCTCTGTTTAATATCCTCAACCTTCTGATTCCAAATTCTTGGCTAATCTCTAGTCACAGACCAAATTATTTTCTATGAACTTTGGGAGAAATATTGCTTTGTGGTTCAAGCCTAGCATTTGATATATTAAATAGAAGCAAAGGAATTTAGACACTTCTTTGTTTTCAACTGACTTTCAAGCATATTTGCCTATTGTCTTCCCGCAAAATGTCATTTAAATGTCAGAAACTGAAAACTCTTTGTTCATCATTACATTTCTTCTCTACAAATGAAGCTTAATGATTTTGACCAACATCTCTTGTTGGCAGATGAACACCTTGGTTTTATATACATAGGAAAAGCATTTTTCGCAAAGAGTTGGACACGACTTAGTGACTAAACAACAATGAAAATAATTTTTAAAATAGAAGGGTATAATATAAAAAATAAGCAAAAAATTTAGTAAAATGTTTTGAGTTCTGCTTTTTCTTTTGGCCAGTGAAGCAAGATTGAACATTAATAAATAAAAAGAAAACAAGATTAATCTCTTTTGGAAACTTTAGATTACTCTTCTAAGTAATTCCTTTCAAGAAATCAAAATCGAAACTATAAGCTCTTTAGGACTGAATGACAATGAGAATATTGAATACAAATAACTATGGAATTCAGCTACAGTCATACTCTGGAGAAAATTCAGGATTTAATGCCTTTGTTATTAAACAAGAGACTAAGCATTCAACTCACTGACATAATAAAAATAACACCATAAGAAATATAAAGAAAGGAAAAGGATATAATAAATATAAAACTTGAAATAATTGATAAGCAAAAATAGAAATAATGGATAAAACTAAGAATCTGACCTCTGGTGGCAGTGAAGGGATTAATAACAGATACAGTTTTAGAAAAACAAATTGGTTACCAAGTTCACCTGAAAGAACAAATGAAGACCACTGGTTAAAGATGCAAGACTGAAAACATGCATTTAACCTTCACTCCCTCCTGAAATCCTATAGAAATGAGAATAAAGGAATTTTCTCTTTGTTTGATTTTTGCATAAATTCTCAAGGCTGAAGAAGGCAGAAGAAAGCAATAAACAGTGTTAGGATCTGCAAAGCAGATGGATCATGGCAGCAGACTTAGCAGCTCCTCAAAGCTGAATCGTAAACCTGGCAGTAGAGAAAAATCAAGAAGCAATCTGACATGTGCGCTCAGTCATGTCCGACTCTTTGCGACCCCATGGACTGTAGGGCACCAGACTCCTCCTCTATTCATGGGATTCTCCAGGCAAAAATAATGGAGTGGGTTGTCATTCCCTTCTCCAGGACATCTTCCCGACCCAGAGATCAAGCCTGCATCTCTTGCGTCTCCTGCCCTGGCAGACAGATTCTTTATCAGCTGAGCACAGACCTTTCAGTCTTGGGAATTGAATATTTGGAATCTATGAAAGCGGATGAGAGGTGAAGCAAAAACTGGAGAGAATGGATTCCTTATCTCTTTAAGAAATTAGAATTGTGATACGATCTGTGCCATCTCCAAAGTCTTTTTACTGGCTCTCTCGAATTCCCAAAATTGGACTGGAATTTTTTGCTTTCCTGGAGAGAGCAAACAGAAGGTACCAGAACAAGTCGAGGGTGGGAATATTGTGCTGAAGACAGAAGAGTAAGTAAATAAAAGCTGAGACAATGAAGACAAGACTTGCAAACTTCCTCCCCAGCAGAACCCCCAGAATGCTGGCAGCTAGGCAGATATCCTCCAGGCAGGATGGACGGACTTCCTCCAGGCAGAAAAACATGCAAAGTGAAGGAAGAGACAAACAGGTATTGATGTCAGGGGTGACTGAAGGAACTAGCCCAGTCAGAGCTTCTTAAAGTGAAAGCCACACTGGACAAGACTGACACTTGCATTCCGAGCTTCCAGTCTTCTTTTTGGTTATGTTTTCTAACAACCAAAGAGAAGAGTGTATCATATGAGAAACAAAGACCAACAGGGAAAAGTTACTTGAAAATCACAGAGAGACTCTCCAAGAAGAAAAAAAATTCACAAGAACTGTCGGATCATCAGAGGGCTAAGAGAAGACAAAGGGCATGCATGCACAGCTGTTCAGCTGCTTCAGTCGTGTCCTATTCTTAGTGAGCCTATGGACTGCAGCCCACCAGGCTCCTCTTCCATGGAGTTCTTCAGGCAAGAATACTGCAGTGGGTTGCCATGCTCTCCTCCAGGGGATCTTCCCAACCCAGGGATCGAACCCATGTCTCCTGCATCTCCTGAAGACTCATTTACCCACTGAGCCACCTAGGAAGCCTGAAGATACAGTATTAACGGAATATGAACAGGATGCTCTAAGAAAAAGAGCATTGAGAGCGCAAAGAAAGACTATTAGAAATTAAAAATATCACAGAAGTGAAAGACTTGATAGAAAAATTGGAAGATTCAGTTGAGGAAATCTACTAGAAAGCAGGGAGGAAATAGGAGAGAAAAGATGATTGGAAGACTGGTCCAGGAGGTGGGGTATCCAAAATAAGAGAAGCTCCAGAATGGGAGGGCAGAAACAAACAAAAATGGAAGGGTACACCATCAGAGAAAAAATTCAAAGGAATCTTCCTGGGATTGGATGAACTTTTCAAGAATGGGCTTACTAATTTCTCAAAATAGATCCAACCCAAAGTATATCATCATATAATTTGAACAGACTGATCACTAAAAGTGAAATAGAATCTATTAAAAAAAAAAAACTCCCTATAAATAGAAGTCCAGGACCGTATGGCTTCATAGGTAAATTCTACCAAGCATACAAGGAAGAACTTAAACCAATCCTGCTGAAACTCTTCCAAAAGACTGAAGAGGGAGAGAACACTCCCAAAGATATTCTGTGAAGCCACCATCAGCCTGATACCGAAACCAGATGAAGACGCCACCAAAAAAGAAATTTACAGGCCAATATCTTTGATGAATATTGATGCAAAAGCTCTCAACAAAATATTAGCAAACCAAATCCAACAACACCCGAAAAACATCATACCCTGCAACTGAGTGGGATTCGTGTCACAAGGACAGTGGTTCAACAGAGCAAAGCAATCAGTGTGATGCTTCACATCCACAAAAGAAACGACAAAAACCAAGCAACTATCTCAATAGATGCAGAAAAAGCAATTGATAACAATTCCAAGTGTATCATGAAATTGCAGAATACTAGAAACAGAAAAAAGAGCCCACAAGTTTCCAGAGAGAAAACAAGTTTTTACCCAAATGAAAGTGAAAGTCAATCAGTCGTGTCTAACTCTTTGCCACCCATGGACTATACAGTCCATGGAATTCTCCAGGCCAGAATACTGGAGTGGGTAGCCTTTCCCTTTTCCAGGGTATCTTCCCAACCCAGGGATCGAACCCAGGTCTCCCACATTACAGGTGGATTCTTTACCAGCTGAGCCACCAGGGAAGCCCAAATAGCAGAATGAATTTTATTTCTTGATGGCAACATCGGAAGTTAGAAGACAATAAAGAGGTGTATTCCAAATTCACAAAAGATAATTTTCCAATAAACGTGAGAAAAACTACATAATATCAGCAATAAGAACTGAAAATTTAAATATCAATGCCTATTTTCCATTTGTATAATGGAAAAAATAAAACATGTTGATACTATTCAGTGTTGGTAAAAATAATAGGAAAACAGGGACTTCTCAGGTGTTCCATCGAGTCATTAACACTCCATACTTCCACTGCAAAGAGGTCAATCCCTGGGTGGGGAACTAAGATCCCCCATATTGTGTGGTATGGTTTTAAAAGAAATAAACAGCTCACTGTGCAGTTTTTTGATGAGATAGGGCATGTTCAGGGTGGTATGGCCATAGGCCAATGAGCTGTTTTTTGTTAATAACTGAAATACACCATAGTCCATGCTTACCTGATGGAAGTACCAAAGGTCAGTCTGGTGTCGAACTTATACTGGGTCTGATAGGGGATATAGGAGCTAGAAAATACAGCAGTTATGTAATTCATTCATTATCCATCCACCAAACCTGATGTGTTTAATACTTTTATTGTACTAGGAGTGGCCTAATATAAAAAATAAATAAAACCTTTTGGAAGGATTATGCACAGGCTTGGGAAGATGAGTCAACCTTACTCTCAAAGAGGTCCTGAGATTATTATGAGTTTGGGCTTCATTTATCCCATCTGTAAAAAGAAGGTGTTGGATGATTCAGTGTCTAAATTCTTCCAGCCCTATAATGTTATATTCTTCAATAGCTAAGGTATGTTTTATATGTGCTATACACCAGTCAAGCCTTTGTATCACTATGGCATAAAGAAACCACGTATGTATTAGTCTGACTCAATCAAGCTTTAGGTGGTACAGTGGAGTCCAAATGATTCACATTTCAGTTGTCTGATGAGAAGGTAAGTTTATGTAAAAGTTCTGACATCCATTGTTTAAGGGATAAAGATACTTTTTCTCCCCCAGGAATTCCCTAAAATCCATATGACACCAAACTTCTCCAAACAACAGGGCATACCCAATTAACATTCCAGAATCAAGGCAATTCCAGTATTTGATTACCTATTCTAAGTCCAATGGAAACATACCAAGGAAAATGAATAGCAAACTTTTTTTGTTTTTATAAGCTCAGGAGTGTTCCTTGTTGGCACATTTTAAAAGAGAGCTCTAACATGAAACTAAAATATTTCTGAGAATTAAGTAAATGTGTTTAATGGAGGAAGAAAACCTCCTAGGTATTTTAATAAATGATGAAACTATACTGNTTCAAGTTGCATCTAAAATAAACAAAATTAAATGCAAACATTAAAAAATCTAAAAACTAGCAAGACTGAAGTTTTTTTATTTTTTAATTGAAGGATAATTGCTTTACAGAATTTTGTTGTTTTCTGTCAAACCTCAAGGATTGAAGTTTCTGAAATTTACATTTTATATGTTCAGAATTTTGGTTATAGAACCAGCACACTGTTTCATAAATATAGAAACAAGAAAGAGATTGCTTTATTTGGAGAAAAAATTATTCCCTCCAATAGTGTATTTCAGAGTGTCATCGGTTAGCTGCCTCTCTCAGAATTTCTTGAGAGAAATTTCTGAAAAAAGGAAAACAAGCCCTGCTGTCTGTACTTCCGCTGATACCACTAAAACAGAATTTCTGAAGAGTGGACCTAGGAATTTTCAAATTTAACAATATCCACAAAGTTTTCTATCACACATTTACATTTGAAAATACAGTCTTACAAAGCTTTTCAAGTTTGTATGTAAATGTCCTGGGCAGCTGTATTATTTTTCTAGATTCCCCATACATGAACTAATGTACCATATTTGCTTTTCTCTTTCTGACTCACTTCAGTCTGTACGACAGACTCTAGGTCCATCCATATCTCTACAAATAGTACAAACAAACTTATTCCCAGGGTAGGAATGGAGACCCAGTCATAGAGAGCGGACATGTGGACACAGAGGGGGAAGGGGTGGTGGTTGTCATTCAGTCTCTCAGTCGTGTCCGACTCTTTGCAACCCCATGGACTGAAGCATGCCAGGCTTCCCTTTCACTGTCTCCTGGAGCTTGCTCAAACTCATGTCCACTGAGTCAGTGATGCCATCCAACATTTCATCCTCTGTCATTTCTTCTCCTCTTGCTTTCTATCTTTGCCAGCATCAGGGTCTTTTCTAATGAGTCTACTCTTCCCATCAGGTGGCCAAAGTATTGGAGCTTCAGCTTCAGCATCAGTCCTTCCAATGAATATTCAGGACTGATTTCCTTTAGGATTGTCTGGTTTGATCTCCTTGCAGTCCAAGGGATTCTCGAGAGTCTTCTCCAGCACCGTGGTTAAAAAACATCAATTCTTTGGTGCTCAGCCTTCTTTATGGTCCAACTCTCACATCCATTTATGACTACTGGGAAAACCATAGCTTGACTATATGGTCCTTTGTTGGCAATGTCTCTGTTTTTTAATATGCTCTCTAGGTTGGTCATAGCTTTTCTTCCAAAGAGCAAGCATCCTTTAATTTCATGGCTGCAGTCACCATCTGCAGTGATTTTGGAGCCCCTCAAAAGATAAAATCTGTCACTGTTTCCATTGTTTCCCCATCTATTATATGCCATGAAATGATGGGACTGGATGCCACGATCTCAGTTTTTTTTGAATACTGAGTTTTAAGCCAGCTTTTCCACTCTCCTCTTTCACCTTCATCAAGAGGCTCTTCAGTTCCTCTTCTCTTTCTGCCATAAGGGTGGCATCATCTGCATATCTGAGGTTATTGGTATTTCTGCCAGCAATCTTGATTCCTGCTTGTGCTTCATCCAGCCTGGCATTTTGCATGATGTACTCTGCATATAAGTTAAAGAAGCAGGGTGACAATATACAGTGTTGACGTACTCCGTTCCCAATTTGGAATTAGTCTGTTGTTCCATGTCTAGTTCTAACTGCAGCTTCTTGACCTGAATACAGGTTTCACAGGAGGCAGGTAAAATGGTCTGGTATTCTACTTTTTTGAGAATTTTCCACAGTTTGTCGTGATCCACATAGTCAAAAGCTTTAGTGTAGTCAATGAAGCAGAAGTAAATATTTTTTTCTGGAATTCTCTTGCTTTTTCTATGATCCACTTGGTGGGTGGGATTGACATATATACACTACTATGTGTAAAATAGATTGCTGGTGGGAACCTGCTATAAAGCACAGAAAACTCAGCTTGGTGCTCTGTGATGACCTAGAGGGGTAATAAGGGTGGGGGGGATAGGAGGGAAGTCTAACAGGGAGGGGAATGTATGTATACATATAGCTGACTCACTTTGTGGTATAGCAGAAACTAACACAATATTGTAAAGCAACTATATTCTAATAAAAAATAAAAATTAAAGAAGTCATGGGCAGCTGGCATTTGTACATATTAGAGTTTGTATGTACGTATCATTTTAAATATAGAGATACTTTTGAATCATAATCCTATATAAAAATTTGTATTTTATATTTAATAACCTCTCAGACCATTATTTCAAGCTGTCAAAGATATGTATATATATATGTGTGCATGTGTGTGTATTTGAGTTTGTGTGAATGTGTAAATATGTAAGTACACACAGAGGAACTATTCACCAAGTTTCTTATGCTGCCATAAAGTTTTGTCAGGAGCTTCAGTGGCTGTGCTTGAGTCTGTCTAGTAGAGAACAAGGCATATCAAGGGAAGAGACTGTGAGGGAAGAACTGGAACCAAGAACCCCGTCTCGGCTGCCATAAAAGCCTGAGTGGAAGATTTGCCCTGGGGATGCCACAGGCTATTTCTTCACATTCACGTGAAACCTGGGGCAGGCTGGGGTGAGGATATGCAGCCCTTCACCTGAAAGCTGCAGGCAGATTTACCTGAATTCCGGAAATACGGTGGTTAAAGCAGAGGGAAGGGTGGCGGGACTAGTAGACTGAAAACTCTTGATTCAACATGGTAGGTGACAGGAAGACACTGCAGTTTCCAAGAGAAACATCAGACAGATGCCGGAAGAAAACCGGGTAATTTAAACAAATTAATAATGAAAAAAAAAAAAAAGAGTAAATGCCCTTTAATGATTACCATTAAAATTAATTAAAATTTCCTTTGTAGAAATGCTATTTGGATTTTTCCAAAACATTTTGGTTCTAGAATATCACAGCTCTCACCACTGTTACATGATTCGCTCTTATTCTCTCTCATTATGCTCTCCAGTTAAAAAATATAGCATATTGGGACAAGTGTCTGATTTTAAACTCTAAGTTGACTCCATAAAAAGTAGGGAAAAAAATTTAAATTTGTATGACACTTAATGTTTTAATTAATGAGTTTCTCTGTATAATGTCTCAAATAACATATAACACAAACGGTTTTCTGCTTAAAACACAGAAATAATACATGAATTCACTTGAAGATTAATGTTTTCCACCACTGAGTTTTGTCAACAAATGTTTAATCCTAATTCAAAATTAAAAATAGCTCCTTATAGCACTGTTGAATGTTAGCTACATTTTTGGAAAGTAAGAGTGGGTTATGGAAGGAGTGTTATTTACTTACAAGGCATGTTTTAGTGTTTACCCCAGATAAAGGAGTAAACTATTTGTTCCAGGCATGCATGCCAAGTTATTTCAGTCATGTCCAACTCTTTGCGACCCCATGGACTGTAGCCCACCAGGCTCCCCTGTCCATGGGATTCTCTGGGCAACAATGCTCAAGAGGGTACCCATTTCCTCTTCTAGGGTATCTTCCTGACCCTGGAATCAAGTCCGTGCTTCCTTCATCGCGAATGGATTCTTTACTATCTGAGCCACTAGGGAAGCCCAACATATCTGTTAAGCCTTATATATGGAAGGTTGACCCAAACTGATGAACCCAGTCAAGCCCCTGCTCTGGGTTTTGCATGTGCACATGTGTGTGTGTGTGTGTGTGTGTGTGTATTTTGCCTACATCGAGTTCATATGCCTTTGGTGGAGTCTGTGTTCTCCAGTTTCACCACACTTGGCATCATGATCTACTGCCAGGCACAGAGTTACTTGGTACATTTACATAACCTGTCTCGCTTCTAAAGGCTACTGACTCTGTATCTCCTGATAAAATCTATTCCAACTCCAAAATCTGTAATAAATAGGCGCTTGCTGAATCCACCAGGGGTCAGCACACCAAGCTTTATCACTTCAGTATCAATACAAGTTGAACCAAGAAAAAAATTATAAAGACTGGAAAAGCCAAATACCTTTTGAAACTTGCATATGCCCATAATTTTATTTTTCCCCTTTCAGGCAAGTTGCCACATTTGCTGGCTTTGTGCTGCTTTGATTCTATCCTTTGAGGACTAGGAACTTAATAGCCATTAATTCTAAGTTCCAGTCAAGCAAGATGACTCCATAAGTTAACCTTTCAACTCATCCCCCTTGCTCCAAACCCAAAGCAATGACAGCTAGGTCATAAAAAGAAAAAGCCATTAATATGGATTCGGGATCAAAGACATGACAAATTATTTCTGGATCAAAAATGGATCAGAAATGTAATGCTGTGAAGAGCCAATGCCACACAAAGTTCTTTATTAAAATAATTATCGGGACTTCCCTGGCAGTCAAAATTAAACTCCACACAGTGTGGGTAAAACTCCACACTGTCAATGCAGGGGGGCCCGGGTTTGATCCTGGGTGGAGGAACTAGATCCCACTTGCTGCACCTATAAATCCCATGTGCTGCAACTAAGACCCAGCATAGCCAAAATAAATAAATAAATATCTTTAAAATATTATTGAAACATGTACTTTATTGGAAGATAAATGAGCTTAGGGAAAAGATATGGAATACAAAAAAGCAAAACCCAGGAGAAGCACAGAAACTGATAAAATGTAAGCAAATGTTTATAAACTATTAACTGTAAAAAAAAATTCTCATTTTTTTTCCTTTCTTTTTTTTCAAGAAGTACAAAACCAAATTCTAGAACAATAAGCTGAAGAAGTAATGTCAATGGCCAGATAAAGTATGCTAAAGGCTTCTTTGTTATTATTGTTCAGGACAAAAGCCAAATTATTGAACATTTTGGATTATTTAGAAAATTTGTGGTCTAATGTGTGTGTTAAACAACAAAAGGGAAAAAAAACCTAAAGACAAATAGTCAAAATATAAAAACACTATTAGTAGCTTTCTACCATAAATGGGGGAAATATAGAAAAGAATTAATTCAATAAAATTCAAAAAAGAGGGAAGAAAAAGATAAATGAAGATGAACAGAAAATTAAAACTAACAGAGTAGAAATAATTTTTAAATCAATCAATAATCAAAAAATGGAAAATAGAATAAAGTATAAACAATAAGATTATATGACCAAATTAAAATTTAAAAGCTAAGTATAAGCAAATAATCACTTAGTCGTGTCCCACTCTTGTGACTCCATGGACTGTAGCCCACCAGGCTCCTCTGTCCATGGAATTCTCCAGGTAAGAATACTGTGGTGGGTTGTCATGCACACTACTCCAGGAGGTTTTCTCAACCCAGGGATTAAACCTGGGTCTCCTGCATTGCAGATAGATTCCTTACCATTTCATCTTTCTAAAAAAGATATAGATAAAATAAAACCACTCATATAAACTTTTCAGCTAAAGGAATGAGAAAACTTATCTTCAGTTAAGTTCATTTCAGTTCAGTCACTCAGTCATGTCTGACTCTTCGCGACCCCATGGACTGCAGTACCCCAGTCTGCACTGTCCATCACCAATTCCTGAAGCTTACTCAAACTCATGTCCATTGAGTTGGTGATGCTATCCAACCATCTCATCCTCTGTCGTCCCCTTCTCCTCCTGCCTTCAATCTTTCCCAGCATCAGTGTCTTTTCAAATGAGTCACTTCTTCACATCAGGTGGCCAAAGTATTGGAGATTCAGCTTCAGCACCAGTCCTTCCAATGAATATTCAGGACTGATTTCCTATAGGATGGACTGGTTGGATCTCCATGCAGTCCAAGGGACTCTCAAGAGTCTTCTTCAGCACCACAGTTTGAAAACATCAATTCTTCGGCGCTCAGCCTTCTTCCCAGTCCAACTCTCACATCCATACATGACTACTGGAAAAACTATAGCTTTGACTAGATGGACCTTTGTCGGTAAAGTAATGTCTCTGCTTTTTAATATGCTGTTTAGGTTTGTCATAGCTTTTCTTCCAAGGAGCAAGGGTCTTTTAATATCATGGCTGCAGTCACTGTCCACAGTGATTTTGGAGCCCAAGGAAATATAGTCTGTTACTGTTTCCATTGTTTCCCCATCGATTTGCCATGAAGTGATGGAACTAGATGCCATGATTTTAGTTTTCTGAATGCTGAGTCTTGAGCCAACTTTTTCACTCTCCTCTTGCACCTTCATCAAGAGGCTCCTTAGTTTCTCTTTGCTTTCTGCCATAAGAGTGGTGTCATCTGCATATCTGAGGTTATTGATACTTCTCTTGGCAGTCTTGATTCCAACTTACACTTCAGCCAGCTGGGCATTTCTCATGATGTACTCTGCATATAAGTTAAATAAGCAGGGTGACAATATACAGCCTTGATGTACTCCTTTTCCAATTTGGAACCAGTTTGTTCCACAACAGTTCTTACTATTGTTTCTGACCTGCATACAGATTTCTCAGGAGGCAGGTCAGGTGGTCTGATACCCCCATCTCTTGAGGAATTTTCCACAGTTTGTTGTGATCCACATAGTCAAAGGCTTTGACATAATCAATAAAGAAGAAGTAGATGTTTTTTTGGAACTCTCTTGCTTTTTTGATGATCCAGCGGATGTTGGCAATTTGATCTCTGGTTCCTCTGCCTTTTCTAAATCCAGCTTGAACATCTGGAAGTTCATAGTTCATGTACTGTTGAAGCCTGGCTTGGAGAATTTTGAGCACTACTTTGCTAGGGTGTGAGATGAGTGCAATTGTGCGGTAGTTTGAGCATTCTTTGGCATTGCCTTTCTTTGGGATTGGAATGAAAACTGATCTTTTCCAGTCCTGTGGCTACTGCTGAGTTTTCCACATTTGCTGGCGTATTGAGCACAGCACTTTCACAGCATCATCTTTTAGGATTTGAAATAGCTCAACTGGAATTCCATCACCTCCACTAGCTTTGTTCATAGTGATGCTTTCTAAGGCCCACTTGACTTCACATTCCAGGATGTCTGGCTCTAGGTGAGTGATCACACCATCGTGGTTATCTGGGTCATGAAGATCTTTTTTATATAGTTCTTCTGTGTATTCTTGCCACCTCTTCTTAATAACTTCTGCTTCTGGTAGGCCGGTACCATTTCTGTCCTTTACTGAGCCCATCTTCGTGTGAAATGTTCCCTTGGAATCTGTAATTTTCTCGAAGAGATCTCTAGTCTTTCCCATTCTACTATTTTCCTCTATTTCTTTGTACTGATCACTGAGGAAGGCTTTCTTATCTCTACTTGCTATTCTTTGGAACTCTGCATTCAAATGGGTATATCTTTCCTTTTCTCCTTTGATTTTTGCTTCTTTTCTTTTCACAGCTATTTGTAAGGCCTCCTCAGATAACCATTTTGCCTTTTTGCATTTCTTTTTCTTGGGAATGGTCTTGATCACTGTCTCCTGTACAATGTCATGAACCTCTGTCCATAGTTCTTCAGGCACTCTGTCTATTAGATCTAAGCCCTTGAATCTATTTCTCACTTCCACTGTATAATTGTAAGGGTTTTGATTTAGGTCAAACTTGAATGGTCTTGTGGTTTTCCTGACTTTCTTCAATTTAAGTCTGAATTTGGTAATAAAGAGTTCATGATCTGAGCCACAGTCAGCTCCCAGTCTTGTTTTTGCTGACTGTATAGAGCTTCTCCATCTTTGGATGCAAAGAATATAATCAATCTGATTTCAGTTATTGACCATCTGGTGATGTCCATGTGTAGAGTCTTCTCTTGTGTTATTGGAAGAGGGTGTTTGCTATGATCAGTGAGTTCTGTTGGCAAAACCCTATAAGCCTTTGCCCTGCTTCATTCTGTACTCCAAGGCCAAATTTGCCCGTTACCCCAGGTATTTCTTGACTTCCTACTTTTACATTTCAGTCCCCTATAATGAAAAGAACATCTTTTTCTGGTGTTAGTTCTAGGTCTTGTAGGTCTTCATAGAACCATTCAACTTCAGCTTCTTCAGTATTACTGGTTGGGACATAGACTTGGATTACTGTGATATTGAGTGGTTGGCCTTGGAAACAAACAGACATCATTCTGTCATTTTTGAGACTGCATCCAATTCAAGTTCTTCATTTCAGACTCTTTTGTTGATTATGATGGCTACTCCATTTCTTCTAAGGGATTCTTGCCCACAGTAGTAGATATAAGGGTCATCTGAGTTACAGTCACCATTCCAGTCCATTTTAGTTCACTGATTCCTAGAATGTTGATGTTCACTCTTGCCATCTCTTGTTTGACCACTTCCAATTTGTCTTGATTCATGGACCTAACATTCCAGGTTCCCATGCAATATTGCTCTTTACAGCATTGGACTTTACTTCCATCACCAGTTATATCCACAACTGGGTGCTATTTTTGCTTTGGCTTCTCCTCTTCATTCTCTCTGGAGTTATTCCTCCACTGATCTCCAGTAGCATATTGGGCACCTATGACTTGAGGAGCTCATTTTTCAGTATCCTGTCTTTCTGCACTTGCACACTGTTCATGGGCTTCTCAAGGCAATACTGAATTGGTTTGCCATTCCCTTCTCCAGTGGACCACATTTTGTCAGAACTCTCTACCATGACCCATCTGTCTTGAGTGGCCATATATGGCATGACTCAATTTCATTGAGTTAGACAAGGCTGTGGTCCATGTGATCAGATTGGCTAGTTTTCTGTGACTGTGGTTTTCATTCTGTCTGTCCTCTGATGAAGAAGGATAAGAGGCTTATGGAAGCTTCCTGATGGAAGAGAGTGACAGAGGGGGAAGCTGGGTCTTGTTATGATGGGTGGGGCCATGCTAAAGTAAATCTTTAATTCAATTTCCTGTTGATGGGCAGGGCTGTGTATTCCCTCCCTGTTATTTGACTTGAAGCCAAACTATGGTGGAGGTAATGGAGATAATGGAGACCTCCTTCAAAATGTCCCATACAGGCAGTGCCCCCAACCCTGCAGCAGTTCACCACCGACCCAGGCCTCTGCTGGAGACTCCTGGACACTCATGGGCAAGTCTGGGTCAGTCTCTTGTGGAATCACTGCTTCTTTCTCCTGTGTCCTGGTGTGCACAAGGTTTTGTTTGTATCCTCTAAGAGTCTGTTTCCCTGTCTTGTGTAAGTTCTTGTGGCTCTATGGTGGGTTTAATGGTGACTTCCTCCAAGAGGGCTTAGACCAGACCCAGATCTGTGGCACCCAGAGCCCCTGCTCCTTTGGCAGTCCACTGCTGACCCGTACCTACTCAAGAGACACTCAAACACAGTTCTGTCTCAGTCTCTGTGGGGTCTCTGGGTCCTGGTGCTCACAAGGTTTGTTTGAGCCCTCTGAGCATCTCTGGTGGGTAGGGGTTTTGATTCTAAACATGATTTTGTCCCTCCTACCATATTGCTGGGGCTTCTCCTTTGCCCTTGGACGTGGGGTATCTCCTCAAAGTCATTCCAGTGCCACATAGCCACTGCTCCAGCGCTGGCTTATCTTATATATAACTTATATACAAATAATAAAAATAGTCACCCTAAGAATAGCAATATCAGTTGCAGACAAAAAACAATTTATGGCAAAAACATGGATAAAGTAGAAAAGAACTCAGTAATAAGATGACTGTATAGTGCTCATGAGTTCCTATGCACTTTAAAAAATGCCTTAAAATCTAGAAGATAAAATTAATCTGCATAAGGAAAATAGACAAAACTTTAATTATACTGAGGCATTTTAACACATCTCTATAAGATAGAATTGGTCATAAAATAATAAAAAGTGTGAGGTCATGGAAATGAAAAAGTAAAAATAACAAGTTTGATGTAATGAATTATTTTCAAAAATATCTTTTAAAATTGACCATATAACAGGTAATTAGGTCTAAACAAATTAAAACACATAGAACACAGACCACATTTAAATAATTAGAAGAGAAATGAAGTGAAGTGAAGTGAAAGTTGCTCAGTCACTTTGTGATCCCAAGGACTGTACAGTCCATGGAATTCTCCAGGCCTGAATACTGGAGTGGGTAGCCTTTCCCTTCTCCAGGGGATCTTCCCAACCCAGGGATTGAACCCAGGTCTCCTGCAGAGCAGGATTCTTTACCAGCTGAGCCACAAGGGAAGCCCAAGAATACTGGAATGTGTAGCAGAGAACTCAAGAATAAAACAGTAGCAAAATAAATAAGAAACAATAAATATGTGTATGAATAAATAATATACATACACTTCTGGAACTTCTTCAATGCATTTCTGAATAATTTCTGAATTAACTTAAAAAAAGATCACAATGGAAACTGCAGCATACTTAAGACCAGAATGATAATACATTTGTTACATATCTAAATGAATGGATTGCAGCAAAAAGAATTAGAAACATATTTGATAGACTTAAATTCATCTTTTAATGAAATTTTGAAAACAACTGAGTAAAAAAGCATTTAATTAAATAGCAACCCCCCCAAAAAAATCCAGTAAATATAAACAGAGTAAAAAGAAGAAATTTTAAAGAACAAGAACAGAAATAAATAAGGTATAAAAGAAAGAAACAGTATCAACAAAATCAAAAACTAGTTTTTTGATTAAACCAACAAAATGGAAAACAATAAAAGAGTAACACATACAATCAATATTAGGAATTTAAAAAAAGGACACAGCTATAGATTTAATGGAAAAGTTAACAGCATACATGAACATTAAAACCTTTGATAAACTGAAAAAACTTTCATAAAATATTTATTTTTCTAAAAAAAAAATGAGTATCAAAAACTGACCCCAAAAGACAAAGAAATTCTGAACAAACCAGTAAACCATCACAGATATTAAATTAGTAATCAAAAAGTTAGCAATTGAAATCTGTATGCAGGTCAAGAAGCAACAGTTAGAACCCAGCATAGAACATGGTTCCAAATTGGGAAAGGAGTACATCAAGGCTGTATATTATCACCCTGCTTACTTAACTTATATGCAGAGTGCATTAGTCAAAATGCCAGGCTGCATGAAATACAAACTGGAATCAAAATTGCTGGGAGAAATATGAATAACCTCAGATATGTAGATGACACCACCCTTATGGCAAAAAGTGAAGAGGAACTAAAGAGCCTCTTGATGAAAGTGAAAGAGCAGAGTGAAAAAGTTGGCTTAAAACTCAACATTCAGAAACCTAACATCATGGCATCTGGTCCTATCACTTCATGGGAAATAGATGGGGAAACACTGGAAACAGTGAAAGACTTTATTTTTGGGGGCTCCAAAATCACTGCAGATGGTGACTGCAGCCATGAAATTAAAAGACACTTACTCCTCGGAAGAAAAGCTATGACCAACTTGAAAAGCATTAAAAAGCAGAGACATTACTTTGCCAACAAAGGTCTGTCTAGTCAAAGCTTTTCCAGTAGTCATGTATGGATATGACAGTTGGATTATAAAGAAAGCTGAGTGCTGAAGAATTGAAGCTTTTGAACTGTGGTGTTGGAGAAGACTCTTGGGAGTACCTTGACTATAAGGAGATCAAACCAGTCAATCCTAAAGGAAATCAGTCCTGAATATTCATTGGAAGGACTGATGCTGAAGCTGAATCTCCAATACTTTGGCCACCTGGCAAGAACTGACTCCTTGGAAAAGACTTTGATGCTGGGAATGATTGAAGGCGGGAGAAGGAGATAACAGAGGATGAGATGGTTGGATGGCATCACTGACTCAATGGACATGAGTTTGAGTAAGCTCCTGGAGTTGGTGATGGACAGGGAAGACTGGCGTGCTGCAGTCCGTGGGGTTGCAAAAAGTTGGACAGGAGTGAGTGACGGAAATCAAAAAGTTCTCCTGGCACTGTCTTTCACTTCCTCAAAACAACACCAGGGCAGTTGATTATTCTGGGGCTGAGATGGGAGGGTGGTTTTACTAAACTTTAAGGAGTATTTATTCTATCTTAAACTATTTCAGAGGAAACAGAAGGAAATTATCTAGCTAATTTTATGAGGCTAACAGAACCTTGGTATCAAGACAGAATGAAAACAGTATACGCAAAGAAACGCACAGGCAAAGTACATGTGTGGTTTAAATGCAAAAATCCTAATTAAAATGCTAGTAAATTGAATTCAGAATTAGGTCCCATCACTTCATGGGAAATAGATGGGGAAACAGTGGAAGCAATGTCAGACTTTATTTTTGGGGGGCTCCAAAATCACTGCAGATGGTGATTGCAGCCATGAAATTAACAGACACTTACTCTTTGGAAGGAAAGCTATGACCAACCTAGACAGCATATTCAAAAGCAGAGATACTAATTTGCCAACAAAGGTCTGTCTAGTCAAGGCTATGGTTTTTCCAGTGGTCATGTATGGATGTAAAAATTGGTCTGTGAAGAAAGCTGAGCATCGAAGAATTGATGCTTTTGAACTGTGGTGTTGGAGAAGACTCTTGTGCGTTCCTTGGACTGCAAGGAGATCCAACCAGTCCACCCTAAAGGAGACCAGTCCTGGGTGTTCATTGGAAGCACTGATGCTGAAGCTGAAACTCCAATACTTTGGCCACCTCATGCGAAGAGTTGACTCATTGGAAAAGACTGATGCTGGGAGGGATTGGGGGCAGGAGGAGAAGGGGACGACAGAGGATGAGAAGGCTGGATGGTATCACTGAGTCGATGCACATGAGTTTGGGTGAACTCCAGGAACTGGTGATGGCCAGGGAGGCCTGGCCTGCTGTGATTCATGGGGTCGCAAAGAGTTGGACATTACTGAGCGACTGAACTGACTGAACTGAGGAGGATAAAGTGGAAACTAAAAAAATACCTTTTTTGAGACTTTCCTGAAGGTCTAGTGGTTAAGACTCTGGGCTTCTGCAAGGGACATGGATTTGATTCCCTGATCTGGAAACTGAGATCCCAGGATTCCACATGCTGCATGATGCAGCCAAATGCACAGTAAAAAAAAAAATTTATGCTTTTTTTTTATATGAGCTCAGATGTCACACCCCAGTTTTCTCCTGGTCATGAGCACCAGCCCTGATTCAGTGCCTCCGTCTCCTACACCAGGGGCATTATAGCAGAAGGTGAGGACCCCTGGGGGGCCACCCTGGGGGGCCACCCTGTGGCTGGCTACCACCTCCAATTTCCCTTTTAGAAATTAAAGAACTACATAGGATGTCAGTTTCTCTAAGAAGTGCTACTGTAGTATAATATTTTAAAGACCACTATTTGTTTAATCTATATCTGATCATTGTTGCTGTTGTTGAGTTGCTCGACTCTTTTGTGACCCCATGTACTGCAGCACGCCAGGCTTCCCTGTTCATTGCTATTTCCCAAGTTTGCTCAAACTCATGTCCATTGAGTCAGTGATGTCATTCAACCATCTCATCCTCTCTTGACCCCTTCTCCTCCTGCCTTCAATCTTTCCCAGCATCAGGGTCTTTTTCAGTGAGTCAGCTCTTCACATCAGGTGGCCAAAGTATTGGAGATTCAGCTTCAGCATCAGTCCTTCCAATGAATATTCAGGACTGATTTCCTTTAGGATTGACTGGTTTGATCTCCTTGTCCAATGGTCTTCTCCAACTCTATTCATCTAGTACTTACGGATTCCTCCATACTACACATTGGGAAATATGCTTTCAGTTGTTTAGTTGAAGGGAGTATTAAGGAACCCAGTGTTCATAGCACCTTAGAAATTGGACCACATTTTGTAAAATAGTGTAAAATAGACTTCCCTGGTAGCTCAGATGGTAAAGCTTCTGCCTGCAATGCAGGAGACCCAGGTTTGATCCCTGGGTTGGGAAGATCCCCTGGAGAAGGAAATGGCAACCCAGTCCAGTACTCTTGCCTGGAAAATTTCATGGACAGAAGAGCCTTGTAGGCTACAGTCCATGGGGTCACAAAGAGTCGGACACGACTGAGCGACTTCACTCACTCACCTGTAAAATAGCTTCCTTTTGAACTTTTTTGCGTGTTTGGGATGTAATGGAACATCTGATTCATTTCTTGAGGCTAGTCAGTGAAAGCCCAGTATGAAGAGGTCCTTTCTGTTCAGGTGTTGGTGACTCATCTCTTTAGACTCAAGACTGGGGATGGTTCTCTAGCCTCCAGGTGTAGGTACAGGTCTGAAGGGAGCCGTGGAGGACACCATCCTGGGGAAAGATCGGAAGGTCAAGTCAGAAACTCCTAAGTCTCCTTCAGCTCCTAAAATTCCCTTATTCCAACTTCAGAAGCCTTTGGGCTTCTCCCTTTAAACTCCTGGCCTCTTGCTTGTTCTTCAAAAGGTATCAGCACTTTGAAAGAAACACTGGGTGGTCCTTTACAGCATGTAACGCTAAAATAAATTAATAACCCCCATTAAGCCTGGATCTTCCCTGGTGGCCCAGTGGAAATGGCAACCCACTCTAGTTTTCTAGGAAAATCCCATGGACATAGGAACCTGGCGGGCTACGTGAGGTGGCACAGTCGGACTGGGTTTAGCGACTAAACAACAACAATTAAGCCGCGGGTTTTATGTGTGGAAAATTCCCAAGACTTCTTATGAAACAGGTAGTTCTAGGGTAGAGGAAGTGAAGTCACTCAGTCCTGTCCGACTCTTTATGACCCCATGTACTGTAGCCTACCAGGCTTTTCCGTCCATGGAATTTTCCAGGCAAGAGTACTGGAGTGGGTTGCCATTTCCTTCTCCAGAGGATCTTCCCAACCCAGGGATCGAACCCGGGTCTCCTGCATTGCAGGCAGAAGCTTTACCATCTGAGCCACCAGGGAAGCCCCTAGGGTAGAGGAGGTCAGAGCCAAATTGGCATGAAAAAGTAAAGAGGGGTTACACCCGGCGAATGGGGAAATAATCGGTCTGAAAGTGAAAAAAGGCGGGCCAAAAGAAAATACTAGGCTCTGTTTAGAGTGAGGGTTTCACCCTTTCGGCTCTCGCCTCCAGGAAGCCTTCCGGGAGAGCGCCACCTCTCCGCGGCCCCATCAGAACCTGGATGACCTGGTCCCTGGTGGCCTGGCCTTCTGTCTCGCTCTAAGCCAGGGCGCAGGCCAGGGGGGCGGAGAAGGGGGGGTAAGAGTGGAGGTGGGGGCTTGGTGCCCGCGGTAGGGCCTTGGTCCGGGCTGAGGCAGGCGGGTGACCGCGAACGCGCGCAGGACCTGCGCGCAGAGCAGCGGCGCCACATCCTGTCCGGTGGTGACCGGGTGAAACAGCTCGAGGGGGACCGAGGGGAGCGCAAAGCCACGGCGGCGGCTGCCCCAGCAGATCCGACGGAGTGGCACATCCCGCAAGGCCTTTTGTGCCAGGGGTTCGTGGGCGGCTTCCACGTGGCCGGGCGGGGATGGTGGGTTGGGGAGTGGCGGGCAGGGCGG
>SJYQ01002254.1:716015-728031 GCA_006410935.1 Redunca redunca
GGTGATAGAAGCAAGATCCGATGCTGTAAAGAGCAATATTGCATAGGAACCTGGAATGTCAGGTCCATGAATCAAGGCAAATTGGAAGTGGTCAAACAAGAGATGGCAAGGGTGAATGTCAACATTCTAGGACTCAGCGAACTAAAATGGACTGGAATGGGTGAATTTAACTCAGATGCCTATTCTATCTACTACTGCGGGCAGGAATCCCTCAGAAGAAATGGAGTAGCCATCATGGTCAACAAAAGAGTCCAAAATGCAGCACCTGGATGCAATCTCAAAAACGACAGAATGATCTCTGTTCGTCTTCAAGGCAAACCATTCAATATCACAGTTATCCAAGTCTATGCCCCAACCAGTAATGCTGAAGAAGCTGAAGTTGAACGGGTTTATGAAGACCTACAAGACCTTTTAGAATGAACACCCAAAAAAGATGTCCTTTTCATTATAGGGGACTGGAATGCAAAAGTAGGAAGTCAAGAAACACCTGGAGTAACAGGCAAATTTTCCCTTGGAATGCGGAATGAAGTAGGGCAAAGACTAATAGAGTTTTGCCAAGAAAATGCACTGGTCATAGCAAACACCCTCTTCAAAACAAGACAAGAGAAGACTCTACACATGGACATCACCAGATGGTCAACACCAAAATCAGATTGATTATATTCTTTGCAGCCAGAGATGGAGAAGCTCTATACAGTCAACAAAAACAAGACCAGGAGCTGACTGTGGCTCAGATCATGAACTCCTTATTGCCAAATTCAGACTGAAATTGAAGAAAGTAGGGAAAACTACTAGACCATTCAGGTATGACCTCAATCAAATCCCTTATGATTATACAGTGGAAGTGAGAAATAGATTTAAGGGCCTAGATCTGATAGATAGAGTGCTTGATGAACTATGGACTGAGGTTCATGACATTGTACAGGAGACAGGGATCAAGATCATCCCCATGGAAAAGAAATGCAAAAAAGCAAAATGCTGTCTGGGGAGCCATTGCTAGTCATATTAATAAACTACTTTGTTAGAAATCATGCCATGGCTTTAATGGGCACTCAGTGTATATTTTAATTAAAAAAAAATTTTTTTAGTACATATTTTCTTGTGTGGAGAATCCCTTCGACAGAGGAGCTTGGTGGGCTACAGTCCATAGGGTTTCACAGAGTCAGACATGACTGAAGTGACTTAGCATGCACATATTTTTAAAGAGTAAACAGATTCTCGTTAATACTGTCTCTGTCTTGTTTAGTCACAGACTTCCTGTTTTATCCTAAAGGCAATATTATACAAACTAAAATACTGGCATTTACTTAGTTTTGATTTGTTCTATTTAAGAATAATAGAAAAATTTACAGACTGTGTCTGTAAGAAGCTGGTACAACTCTGTAATCTTATGAAAGATAAAAGAATGAGACAGGGAAACAGGGGACTGCCCAGAGTCACTGCTTCTCACTCATAAATCTTTGTTAATTTGGGGGGTTTCCCAGTTTGTCTGTCATTCTCAAGGTCAAAATCTAGCTTTCCCAGGATGCCAAAGCACTTTGGAATGTTAGTGGAAGATATTCTTCTTGGCCCTGGAATCCTTACATCATCCCAGGGGCTGTTGCGGAGAGAGGAGAATAATTAGAGTAAGTAAATTAATATTGCTCTCATTCTCCTGGCAGGGGCCATTTAATGGGATTTGCATTACAAAGGTGGAATTTACATGATAAAGAAGTCCCTTAAATGTTTTATAACTCAATCCTTTTAGGCAAAATCTGCTACAGACTTGCCTTGACTGACTATATGTTCTTTATAAAGCATTCCAGTTCCACAGAAAACTAAGTGAACAGTGATATGATGAATGCTTTTTGGAGTAAATCTTAAAGGGCTTGATGAGTGGAAGAGCATGGTGGTGCCGGAGGCCCAGCGGGGTGGGATGCATGAACAAAATCCTCTGGAGAACGGTGTCCGGTAGTTAGGAGTCTCCCATCTAGTGCTGGTGTAGAGGTGGTGCGTGAGCTCAGTCACTTCAGTCATGTCCAACTCTTTGCGACCCCATGGACTGCAGGCTCCTCTGTCCTTGGAATTCTCCAGGCAAGAATACTGGAGTGGGTTGCCATGCCCTCCTCCAGGAAGCCTTCCTGACCCAGGGATCAAACCTGCATCTCTTATGTCTCACGCATTGGCCGGCAGGTTCTTTACCGCTAGCAGTAGAGGTGGGAGATCGGAGAATTTGCTCTGGCGATAGGAATTCACTCACAAGTGAAAAGGGTGAAGGGAGAGCAGGATGGGTTGACGGAAATAAATCTTACAGCCCTGGACCAGAAGCTTAGCATGATCAGGGGCACATGGGAAAAAATGACAGCATTCAAAAGGAAGTCATTGTGTTGTTGACTTGAAAAAATATTCACAACCTAAAAGTTGAGCGTTATCTTTTTAGGAATTCAAAATTCCTAGGAGGCAGGAGGAATATCTCAGGAGGAAGCATCTCAAGTGACTCTGAGAGAACTATTGTGAGGAGGTGAGGGGGGGAGCCAGGTTATACAGAAGTTTTGCAACAAAGGGCAGGTGGTCTGAGCATCAAAAGATGACTGTAAATTAAAAAAAAAACAGATATCCTAAATTAAAGAATTTTTCAATTTTCTGGGAAGATGCAAAAGTCTGGATTCACTGAGATCTTCCCTTTCATATGCATCAAACCATCAAAACTGGGATCAGTGTCCTGTGTTTTTCACATCCTGAGCTTCCATGGGGCTCACCTTAGGGAGTGGCTGCAATCTAATGGTCTGTGTGTGCTCAGTTGCTCAGGCATGTCCAACTGTTTGTGACCCCATGGACTGTATCCTGCCAGGTCCTTCTGTCCATGGAATTTTCCAGGCAAGAATACCAGAGTGGGTTGCCATTTCTTCCTCCAGGGGCTCTTCCCATCCCAAAGACTGAACCTGTGTCTCTTGAGTCTCCTGCACTGGCAGGCGGATTCTTTACCATTGTACCTTCAGGGAGGCCCAAAGATGTTTTTCTCCTTCCTGAGTGCCCCTAGGGTTCAGTAGCTCACATAGGAGGGCTGCAGTCCCTGATGACTGTGCCATCCTTGCTTCCTGATATGGCAGGAAATACTCCATTTCTCAGTGTCTTCAGTGGCTGCTCCAGAATTTCCAGTGTGGGAGGTGATGGGCGACAGCCACTTCTTTCTAGATACCTCAGAGTATTTCTCTGGAAGTTCTCTGCAGGGCAAATGCTGCCTTTACTTAGATTACCTCTTTATTCAGAGTGGCTCACTGTAAATTAAAGAAATAGGACTGACTAATTTGCTGCCTCTCCCTACCACCACTTTATTATTTAGATTGCTTTGATTCAAAAAAAATGCAAATTGCTAAAAAATTAGATTTTGTTATAAAGATATTAAGGAAATTAGAGTCCTAGTTACCTCCCATAGAAACCCAGCCACCCTCACAGAGACTGTAAAAGGATCACGGAGGCAGAGCAGAAAAGGACTGCGGACCCAGGCTCCCACAGGAATCCTCTGTTATCTTCCTTGGGGACTTGGGGTCTTTGTGTTCTGTTCCCACTGCTGCTGCTTGTCCAGGTGATCTTGCTTCCTTCCAGGGTCTCTTTAATATCAGCTGTCTGTCTCTGTGATGCTCAGTCACACCTCCCTGGAAAGAATACCGTCTTAGTCTCCATGAGGCCAGAAGAGGCCTTTTTTTCCTCCAAGGTTGCAGAGGAGGGAGTCACCCTGGAAGACTGCTTTTCAGGATGATCTAGGGCTGTTTCGCAATGCAGGGTGTGTAGGAGGCACCTTTGGAGAAGGGGCCTTGGCCTCCCCAGGAAATCTGCTGCTCTCCACTCTGAGAGTATGCTCAGACTCACAGTTTAAGGACTGGGGAACTGGCCCAGCTCCCCTCAGTCTCAGAACCTACTGAATATGTGGGTGAGAAAAGGGCCTCAGAGGGTTTGAGAAATAATATCATCTTAAAAAACAATCACCCTTCATACCATTGCTGGTGGGACATTCAGCCTACCTTGCAAAATGACTGGTAACACAGCAGCAGTTCCCTTTGATGGAGATTTCCTACCTGCAGGAACTTCCCCTGCTCTTGGCATCACATATATGTCTTTTTCCTCCCTGTGATGAGGGAAGTGCTTCTAATATAACAGGTCACACTTCACAGATGAATCATTTATTTCTATGGAACAAACCACCTTGAAACTTAGCAGACAATGATTATTTGTTCAGGTCTGGAGGGGTGGGTGGCAGTCAGGGTAGGTAGGCGGGGCTCAGCAGGTCAACACTTCTCTGCTCTGAGATGTTAGGGGCCTTAGTGGATCTGTATGGCTGAGACTGGCTGGGAAGCTTTTTTTAAAAATAACATTAGCATCACTAAGCTGGAAAATCCAAGATGGCCTCAGTCACATGACTGGGGTCCCGGTGCTTGCTGTTGGCTGGGGGGTCTTGGGTGTCTCCCTGAGTGGTCCCCCTCTGTTTTTCTCCATGGTCCTTCATCCTTTGGTAGTCTAGCCTCAGTTTCTTCACATAGTGGCTGGTGTCTGAAAGTGCAAATATGGAAGCTGCAGAGCCTCCTAAGGGAGAAGCCTGAAAGTCACATAGCATCACTTTTGCTGCATTCTCTTGGGCAAAATAAAGCAAAGAGACAGCCTAGGTTGCAGGAGAGAGGAGATGGAACTGCTTGTGCACACAGGGACGGGAGGACAATCTACTTACTGTAGGATGTGAGCTTATTGAAAATGGCAGAGCCACCTTCTGAGTTGAGACTGACCTTCAAGTTTATGTTTGCTATTGCCTCAGATGTCTCAGTAACAGAGAGGTCAGCACTGGAGTTTTGCTTTGATTAGAAATGTTTTCTGTTGAGATGAAATCTGCTCCCGGTTCTAGGGTGGTGATGTGCACTTGGACTCTTTAAACCTTCCTACTGTTATGAAATATACTATTTTTCCTTCTCCTTGTCTCTCTGTCTCTCTGTTTGTTTGTTTGTTTTGGTCACCAGCTCTTGGTATGTGGGATCCTAGTTTCCCAATGAAGGACAAAATCCGCACCCCTTGCATTGGAAGCTCAGAGTCTTAACCCCTGGACCCCAGGGGAAGTCTCCTATTTTTCCGTTTCAAGAATTGACTGATAATGATTCAGACAGAAGACCTCAGTGGTCAAGGACACATTCACCTTTCTGCTGTAAAATGTTTGTGTCCTGGGACAAGACAGAGGAGAACGTTGCAAAGATTCAGAGCGAAGGCCCTTAGAATAAATACCCTGTCTCCGTGGACCTGTCTCCCATAAAATGATGATGCTCACAGCACCAAACAATAATTTTTCTTCTTACCTCTCACCCTTTCAAACATGCATCATTCCAACTATTTATCCTTTTTCTACCTAGATTCAGTTCAATCCTATAAAAGACATTTTATAGGATTACACCTTTATATTTTCGAAAAATAGAAACAGTACTGAGAAACTTTTCAGAAAAGCTTGAGTCATCAGAATGCTTAGCGATGGGCTCCTGGACCCTGTCTTTTTCTGGTTAACTGAATACTGAGTTTTCATCATTTCACCTCTTGTTGGAAAACAGATCTTGTTGTTCAGTCGCTAAGTTGTGTCCGATTCTGTGACCCCATGGACTCTAGCCCGCCAGGCTCCTCTGTCCCTGGGATTTCCCAGGCAAGAATACTGGGGTACATTGCATTTCCTTCTCTGGGATATCTTCCCCATCCAGGGGTTGAGGCTGCATCTCTTGCACTGGCAGATGGATTCACTACTGCTGAGCCACCAGGGAAGCCCCTGGAAAATATTAGAGAATATATTAATTTAATTGACTGCCTTTGCAATTATAGTATATGAAACACATCTGAATTTTGGCTCCCGAGTGAACATTTCTATACTCAGTGTCAAGCTGATGAACACTTTCTTCGGAGGGAGCTGTAACATGACCAAGTGCATGAGCTAAATGTGGAGTTCCCAGAAAGTGACTTGTTGACAGAGTCTCAGTGTAACTTTCCTCTTCTGGATAAAATTAAATGCAGCCCCTCTTTTCAAAGAATGCTGCCTATTTGGAGATTTTTACTATCAACAGAAACAAATACTTTCAACAAAAATGAAGGGAAATTATTTTGCCATTGAATCATGGAGAATTTTATTCTTGTTTCATCTGACTCTTCAAGAGGAAATCAGTAATTAGTATGAGGTTGGTATGCACTAACACGGAACCCCACTTCTTCCTGAAAGGAAGTCCTGAACAATAGGGGATATGAACTTTTACTGGACTATTATAATGCATAGGCATACCTGTCCAGACACATTCTTCCTGGAACTTCCATTTCTGTTAAACTTTTTATCTTTCACACATTCCTCTGTCAGAGCCTGAATGCCCTCTGAAAGATAAGATTTGCACTTATAACTATAAAAGTAGTTCCAGGACTAGGTGATATTATTTGATTGGACAAAGTTGAACTTTGAAGAAGATTTATTTGATTAGTATTTTAAAAAGAAAACCATTCTGATACAGTGTCATTATTTATCCAATCAAGTATGGTTTATAGACTAAAAATTCCATGTGCATTTTCCAACTTACATGTAAAATCAGGAAGTGGGATAAGCAGAGATATTCTGCACTTATAAAAGTTAGAGCCCTTTCTATAGTTAAAAAAATATGTTTGCATATATATTTTGGATGTTACATCAAATCCATAGCTGTCTTTGTTGCTTCCTCTGTGTTTGGCCTTTATAAGTTCCTTTATCTGTCTATGCATTTATTTATTTATTCACCAAGCTTTGAAAAACCTGGTATCTGTTGGGCATTGGAGATCTAAGGATGAATACAGCTGTAGTCCTTCCCCTCTGGAGATAGACACTGAAGGGTAGTTAGCAATAGGGCAAGTATCATCACATCAGTATGAATGTGGGGAGCTTTAGGGAAGTCAGGGAGGGCTTCTTAGAGGAAGAAGTTCTTATGCTGTATTCCTAAGAAAGAGCAGGAATTCACCAGATACAAAGTGGGGGTGAGGTGGGAATGTTTGCACATGTCTATCAGGCCTAGGGATTTGGATTTAGAACTCACAATGGCATAGGGGGCAGGAGAAGCCATACATGGTAACATATATGCCATTTATATATCCATTTATATATACCTCTTCTGACACAGGTCACGTGTTCAGAAGAGAAAGAGAGCAAAGACAAAGACCTGGGCAGGACTCCCTGGAAATCTGGGTCTGGAGGACTCTGGACCTTTCCCTCTGGAGTGATGACAATATTTTATTGAGCCTGAAGTTGTCCTGCTTGTGTTTAGACTATCTGTTAGGAGGCCAGCACATCCAAGGGGGCAGTGGTTCCTGGGGACAGGAAGAAAGAGCCACTCCTAAAGGGTGGTTGGGGATGAAAATCAGTTTTGAGGAATTCGCAGAGGAAAATGTTCCAAGGCAGAGGAGCACTATGGCAAGGTCAGTGTCAGATGGACGCTGTGAATAGCACGGACTATGGGAATGCGAACCAGATCTGGGTTGAAAAGCAGCTGCTTCTAAAAATAGCTGCTGTTAATTGAGCATTTACCGTGGGCCTCATCCCGCTAAGCCTCTCAGATGGATGTATTAATCCTCACGGCAACCTCGAAAGTGGGTAATACTGTCATCTGCACCTCCCCAGTTGTGAAGCATCTTAAAGAGATGACATTACTTGCCTCACATCACACAGTAGTGAGTGGCAGTGAAGACTGATGATTCTGTGATGAGTGCCTGCCTCCTGGGGCTGCAGTTGTTATTATGAGCATATGGGTTAGGTTTCATCAGGAAACAGATGGGACCTTCAAACTGGGTAATTTGGGAGTGAAGCTAAAACAGTGGGGCTTCCCTGGTGGCTCAGATGGTAAAGAATCTGCCTGCAGTGCAGAAGACCTGGGTTCATTCCCTGGATCAGGACGATCCACTGGAGAAGGGTATGGCTACCCACTCCAGTATTCTTGCCTGGAGAATCCCATGGACAGAGGAGCCTGGTGGGCTACAGGTCATGAGGTTGCAGAGAGTCGGACATGACTGAATAACTAACAGTTTCAAGACACTGTATTAGTAATAAAGAAACTAAATAGGAAGGTTTAGGGAAGCCACCAGGAGCAGCGCAAGACCTGTAGGCAAGGAGTTGGTGTACCAGGAGAGGAGAGGACAGTGGGAAATCTTGGAAAGGGCCGTGGATAGGAGCTGTGACCTTCAGAAGTGGGTGGCCTGAAGATGACCCTGAGATGACCCTGCAGGGAGGGAGCCAGAGGAATGATATCCTGCCCTCATTGCCCGGCGGCTCTCAGATCCCATCACTGCCCAAACAACCAGACGCTAAGGGCAGGAGGTCAGTCTCAGGACACAGAGCAGGGTGGAGAAGGGTGGAGGATGGAGTAGGGGGAGAGTGAAAGCTTCCAGCACAGTCAGGCAAGGGAGCTGGACCGACAAAAGCTGAGCAGCAAAGCCAGGTAGAGTTTGTGGTCCAACAAGCCTGATGCTATCCTCAGGGCAGACGACTGGAACCTGTGGTGCTGGGCCAACCCAGGAAATCTGGCCCAGGGCATCTTTGTGGTCCCTTTTGGGCCACAACCCCCTCGGGCATCTCTTCTTAATTCTAGGATTCAGAGGGTCAACAGTGAAACAAACCCTACACTTGGCAGGGCGATGGGCTCCTGGTTCCCAGGACCTCAGGCTCTACCATGGGACTTCCTGACGCCTGTTAAAGAAAAACTATCAGATTCCTCCAGCTGTTCTCAGCGGTCAAGTACATGTGGACAAAGAGATGCTGGGTTAGGACCTGGAGACCATTTAGAAAGGCTCCCGTCTTCATCCTTCAGAGAAGAGAGAGATGCACGTGTGTATGTGTGTGTGTGTGTCTGTGTCTGTGTCAGTGTGTGTGAGTCAGTGAGTGAAAGAGAGAGAGAATGAATGAATGAATGGGCTGCAATCCCATAGGATAAAACCGATGTCAGAGCTGGGGTTAGAGCCTTTTTTGGGTGTCCTCTGCACAGTTTTATTATGCATGCTCCCTACTGCCCTGGAGCACCAGGACCCATACCTAGAATTATCAGATTCTGATTTGGGTAGCTCTGAATTCCATTCATTCATTTGTGAAAATTAACACAACAGGAATATTTATTCATATCTTGCATTGAGCTAAATTAGATGAAAGTGGGAAATGATCACTGCAGACATTTTTTGAGGGGGGTGAAACTGTGGTGAACAGTTTCTATTGGCTGACCATCAGCCATGTCCCTGCCAACCTGAACAGATCACCACGGACACCTGTGCCCCACAGTGGGTTCTGGGCTGGTAAGCTGAGTTTCCAGTTCCCCTGGGTTTTGCTTAAGAACAATTCTTATGTTAATTATTTCACCTGGAATATGTCTTTTCCTTTTCATGATATTGGATTCTCCTTTTACTTAAAAATTTCTGTCATTTTAGTTTATGCCTTTTATAGTAAGGACACTCCAAACTTGTATGGGTGGGACACACAAGTAGGAAGATATAAAAATATAAGTAGAAGCCCTCCAGACCCCTCTGTCCATGGAATTCTCCAAGCCAGAATACTGAAGTGAGTAGCTGTTCCCTTCTCCAGGGGATCTTCTTAACCCAGGATTGAACCCAGGTCTCCCACACTGCAGGTGAATGCTTTACCATCTGAGCCACCAGGGAAGCCCAAGAATACTGGAGTGGGTAGCCTATCTCTTCTCCAGTGGATCTTCCTGGCCCAAGAATTGAACTGGAGTCTCCTGCAGTGCAGGCAGATTCTTTACCCTCTAAGCTACCAGGGAAGCCCTTGAACCTTACATACTAGAAATGTTTTTATGGAAGTTGAAATATTTGACTAATTTACAAGCTGTCCTCCCATGATCATTTAGGAATTTAGTGTAACTAAAGAGACTGTATTTAACAGTTTGCAAAATTTCTCAAATCTATTGGATTGACCAAGAAGTTTCCATAGCATCTTATGGAAAAACCTGAATGAGTTTCTTGGCCAAATCAATATTTCATAAACAATGTTTATTTTGGCATATGATAATTCAAAGCAATTCATAGCCTTTAAAAAATTCCCTGGTGGGCTAATGGTAAAGAATCTGCCTGCCAATGCAGGAGATGCAAGAAATGCAGGTTCAATCCCTGGTCCGAGAAGATCCCTTGGAGAAGGAAATGGCAACACACTCCAATATTCTTGCTAGGAGAACCCCATGGATAGAGAAGCCTGGTGGGCTACAGTCCATGGGGCTGCAAGCAGTCGGACATGACTGAATGATTGAGCACTACACTACAAAAAATTATTAGAGGTGACTAGTGCCAAATATTGAGAAGAAAACCAGGAAACCCTTGTTCTAAATTGGCATCTTCTTTTGTTCAATCAAATCAGCATCAAAGCTTGTGGGATTTACTACTCAAGAGGAAAATGTCTCTTCTGACTCCATTGATTTCATCATTTTAAATCTGGTGGAGCTTTGATTCTGCTGAGCCAGTTAAGCTGTGTTCTTGGTCTTCCAGTGCTTTATCTTAATACTAGGCAAATCCATCCTGGCTAGCAAATGTTTACTGAACAGAACCAAATTTATTGAGCATTCCTAGGTGCATGCAACCATGCCAGGCATTGTGCAGAGCAGAATAGGCTGGTAAGGCAGCATCTCCACCGCATGCAGGTTTAGAGTCTCTTGAAGGAGATATCATTATCAGTGAAATGACCGGGAAATGGTTAAGTAGAATGAACACGTGCCGACTACTTATGATGCTGAGTTGCTTAGCGCTCTGTTCTAGACTGTCTCTCTATACTCACTTCCTTGGTGATCTTAGTCATGGCTTCTTATTTTAAGTAAAATTATCTTATTATATAAGGAAGATTACATTGTACAGTGTTGTGATTTAAAAAAACAGTCAAATTTCACTTATGGCTTTTAATGGCTTTAAATACCGTTGATATGCTTCTGACTCTCAAATGTGTGTCTTCCACTCCAAGTTGTCCCACTTGCGTCTCAAACTCATAGCCCAGACCCAACTTACTCCATGAGCAGGCACCATCCTCCTGGGAAATGACGTCACTGTCCACCCAGCTGTTCAAGCCAGAAACCTGGAGTGTCTAATTTCTCTCCTTCCCTCACCCTCCTTATCCAGTTTCCTTCAAACCTCGCTGGCCCCACCTCCTCTACCTCACAAATAATTCCATGGATTTTTCACATCTCTGCTGGTTCCTTCACTGCATTGTAGTAGGAGCCTCCTAACTGGTCTCCTGACCCAACCCGTTCTCCTCTGTGGTTACTGCCAAAAACAGAAATCAGTCTGTCACTTATTTGAAATCCTTCACTAGAGTCTATACATGGGTTAAAATTGGATAGAACCATGCATGTGTACAAATGAATAAATGCATATAAAAAATCTGTAAAGCTGAATAGGATCTGTAGTCTAGTTAGCGGTGTTGTATTGATGTCAGTCTCCTGGTTTTGATATTAGTCTCCTGTAAAATCCTACTCTTGGGGGAAGCTGGGTGAAGGGTACATAGGAATCTACACAACTTCTTATGAGTTTATAATTCGTTAAAAAATCAGATTTAAAAAATTTGCTCAAGAATGAAGAAAACCATTGGCTTTGTACTTCAGCAAATCCAGCTCCTTACCGTGGCCTGTGGAAATCACTGACTGCTATGGTTCCTGCCAACCCTTTTCCAGCTCCTCCCAATGTTGTTGTTCCATCAGTTACACTTTCTCCGGTGCAAGGGATTCCTGGAAGTTCCTAAGACATAGTGAACATCTTTCTGCTGCAGGACATTTGCATATGCTGTTTCACATCCTGGAATGTGAAGTCAAGTGGGCCTTAGAAAGCATCACTACGAACAAAGCTAGTGGAGGTGATGGAATTCCAGTAGAGCTATTTCAAATCCTGAAAGATGATGCTGTGAAAGTGTTGCACTCAATACGCCAACAAATTCAGAAAACTCAGCAGTGGCCACAGGACTGGAAAAGGTCAGTTTTCATTCCAATCCCAAAGAAAGGCAATGCCAAAGAATGCTCAAACTACCACACAATTG
>SJYQ01002254.1:728900-796929 GCA_006410935.1 Redunca redunca
TTGGACTGCAAGGAGATCCAACCAGTCCATTCTGAAGGAGATCAGCCCTGGGATTTCTTTGGAAGGAATGATGCTAAAGCTGAAGCTCCAGTACTTTGGCCACGTCATGCGAAGAGTTGACTCATTGGAAAATACTCTGATGCTGGGAAGGATTCGGGGCAGGAGAAGAAACAGACGACAGAGGATGAGATTGCTGGATGGCATCACCAACTTGATGGATGTGAGTCTGAGTGAACTCCAGGAGTTGGTGATGGACAGGGAGGCCTGGCGTGCTGCGATTCATGGGGTCACAGAGAGTTGGACATGACTGAGCAACTGAACTGAACTGAACTGTGCCTACAAATGGTATCCCCATGGCTGGTTCTTCTTCATCCCTTGGAAATGTCATTCCTGGCACCTGACACCTATATTGGACCCCACTTGGCTCTTTTCCTTAATAGAACTCTTTGTGTTCTGTAAGGGGAGCTTGCCTAGTATTCATTGGAACATATAGCCTTGTGAGAAAACATCAGTGATCACGTTTGTTTTACTTACTACTGTATCCTTGGTCCCCAGCATGGTGTGTGGCCAATCAGTTCAGTTCAGTCACTCAGTAGTGTTTGATTCTTTGCAACCCCATGGACTGCAGCATGCCTGGGAGTCTTGATGGACAAGCCTCCCTATCCATCACCAACTCCCAGAGTAGACTCAAACTCATGTCTATTGATTCGGTGATGCCAACCAACCATCTCAACATCTGTCATCCCCTTCTGCTGCCTTCAATCTTTCCCAGCATCAGGGTCTTTTCCAGTGAGTCAGTTCTTCACATCAGGTGGCCAAAGTATTGGAGTTTCAGCTTCAACATCAGTCCTTCCGATGAACATTTTGGACTGATTTCCTTTGGGTTGGGCTGGTTGGATCTCCTTGTAGTCCAAGGGATTCTCAAGAGTTTTCTCAACACCACAGTTCAAAAGCATCAATTCTGTATTCAATACATATTGACTGATAAAAAGAGCAAACAAACATGTTTAGGGTCCCAGAAATTGAAGATGTCAGTGTTGAAAGGAACTTGATGAAAACATTTTATAGAGTTTTGAGGTCCTTTAATGGACCTGAACCTGGTGGTCCAGAGTCTACCGATAAGAAAGCAAAGGAGAGAGAAAGAGGCTGATATCCCTTGGTTTACGCAGAAAACCAATAAAGCCCCTGCACGGGGCTTGCTCTGTTCACGGAGGCCTCAGGCGCCCTCTCAATGGGGTGAAGGCACAGAGCACCTTCTCGAGAGGGTCTTAGAAGCCCAGGCAGGAAAGTGAACTCAGAGAGCCTCTGCACTCCAGGGGATCAGCCTGAAAGAGAGAAAGAGAGAGAGAGAGAAAGCAAGACATGGGGACCAAAGCTCTGATGGAGCAAATGTGTTATAATCAACATTGTGTGGGCATATATACTGTAGTTATTCTCAGCAAAGATAAAGATTAAAATTCCAGACTTACAAAACATAGGTGATCCATATTAAAGAGAGAGAGAGTTGTAAATAATCACTTTTACCATATGGTTCATAAAAAGGAAGAGGGTACTTATCACTGTATAGAAAACTAATGAAGGAGATGCCTGGATTCCACAGCCTTGGGTGAGGCTTGCCTCTCCTCTTAATTCCTGAATATTCAGGAATTAATAAGGAACAAAGAATTCCTGACAGATCCAAAACAGCACACAGGAAGCCTCCTGTTAAATGCTTCCTGCCAATAGAGCTTGCTAAAATTTGAATTAATAATGAGTATCTGGTGTAAATGTTGTATTCCATGGACTACTACTCAGCATGAAGAATGAAACAACCCTAAAGAATGAAACAATGTCATTGACAACAACATGGATCTACCTATAAATTATCACACTAAGTGAAGTAAGTCAGAAAGAGACAAATATCATATGATATCACTTATATGTGGAATCTAAAATATGACACACATGAACTTATCCCCAAAACAGAAACAAACACACAGACATGGAGACCAGACTTGTGGTTGCCAATGGGGAGAGAGTAGGGGAGGGATGCATTGGGAGTTTCGGATTAACAAATGCAAACTGTTATATTATATGTGTATACACACACACACAACTGATGACTGTACACCAGAAACTAATACAGCATTGTAAATCAGCTATCCTTCAATAACATACATTAAACTTTAAAAATTCTATCTTCAAAATATAAATGGATAAGTACAATTCCATTTTATGTTTTATCTGTTTTGAACATTTGCAATCTATTTTAAAACCAATTGCAGGAACTACTGAAATGTCTAATATTTTAAGTCTCCCCCTATAACATCTGAAAGTCATTTTTTCTGATATTTTTGTGTGGGTAAAAGGAGGGAGATGATGCATATAAGTTACTTTATTTAAATATATGTTTCTCCTTATTGAAGTTCAACATGCACATTTCAGATATTTAGAAAATACAGAAAGATAAAAATAAAAAGAAATGTCAGTTATCCTATTCTCCAGAGATCATCACTGTTCACACTTATATTTTCTTACTGCTCTATGAATATTTCTCTACCCAAATTAGAAACATACTATATATGAAATATCATACCTTGGCTTTAAGATTTTAACATTAATGTAAGCAGTTTTACATCAGTAGATACTTTTTGAAAAAAGCTTTTCAAATGATAATGCCATAGTTTACAGAGTGAGGTGCACTTCAGTTTATTATTATCCAATTGGAAATTTAGGTTTTTTTTTTTTCCTCTTTCACAGATTTACAATGGGATGAATATCTCTGCCCACAAGCATTTGACAAAGTTTCTAATATTGGCTTAGAATAACTTTTTAGAAAGAGGATTATTGAGAACGTTTTTAAAGTTCTTGATAATATTTGGCCCAATTGTTTTCCAAAGGAAAAAAGAAAACAAAGACACAAATCAAAATCTGCATTCCCCTAGCTATTCCTTTATTTCAGAGCCATTATGGCATTTTCCTTTATTCTAAAGCCAAACTGATATGACCCAGCCCGTGTGAGATCCCTTCCCAGAGATATATTATGTGGGTACCAGAAGACCTCACACTGGGGTGACCCTGCATAAGAAATGATCTCAATGCATGGATAACCCAGCCAGTATTATCCTGTCTCCTTCACGTTTACTTCCTTATTATTCTAGGGAGAAGTGTTAGTATTCAGGTCTGGTTTCCTGAACCTTCAGTTGGCAAGAAAAGTGAAGGAAGTGGGTTAGTTTAAATTCCCAGGGTATTCCTTTGCATCAGTAAAAGTAACAATGTTTGAATAGATACCTGTATTTCAGCAGGGCCCCACGGTGCCTGAAGAATTTAGGGCATGATTAAGAGTTGAAAGGAAGCAGTGTCAAAAGACCTAGAAAATCTAGTGTGTCGAGAATGAAAACAGGATTTCAAGCCTTTGAACTTCACATGCCATTCACAGCTGTGCATCCTGGCAGATTTGGGCCACTAGGTAAACATCTTTGGAAGAGAAGTGTTTGACCTTTGAAAACCTTTTTGCACCTGAAGGAAGCTGAACAACTGCAGTGACAATAGGCCTACAAGTTTTCTGGAAATCAGTTATTTTTATTTTTAATGAGGTAGGACATTACTGCACGAGTAAAATGAGTATTTTTGGCTCTTCCATCTGTGTCTCAAGTACTAAGTTTCAAAATTGTGTTGGCCGAACACAGTGAGAGTTTTTTTTCACAGTTTTGATTGTGGGTGATTACCAACAAGTAAACAATGTCTGCGTGTGTGCGTGTGTGTGTGTGTGTGTGTACACAGTGAGCACGGATGTTAGAATTATATATTCTGTAGACCAGGGAATCCAATATATCCAGGTAGGTTGGAAGTTTCTGCTCAGAGCTCTTGAGAGCCTCAGTGCTGATGAAAGAGGAGTCACTCAATAACCTCAGAACAACAAAGCTTGGCATAAATATCCCTGTCTTCAAAGCAGTAATTCTAGTGGAGTTCTGTTCCCTTACCTCTGTATTTCCTGTTGTTCCAGAGCTTATGTGGCTAACAGAGATACAAATCACTGTGCATGTGGCATGCTTTCCTTTGAAGGGATGCTAGGGTGTAACTAATCACTAGGCAAATGGACAATTATTTTTTGAGAGTTTTTTTTTCAGCATGTTTGTTGATACAGTGATTAGGCTATTTATAGTAATCTTTTCAAGCAGTTTCTGCATCTTTCCTTGTGACAGAAAATAGGTAAAATTCATAGAGATTTGACAATGGGGTGTAAGAGTGCTAGCTCTTTTTGGTAAGAATGTGGTGCTAATGAGGGCATGATCCCCTGAAGATCAGAAGAGCAGTTCCATTGGTACCGACGGACAATTCTCATCGTCACCAGCTATCTCAGCTTGGGGTTATTCATCATCAGAGGAGCTGTATCAGTGGGATAGGATGGTCCAGGGCAAACTTTTCACCATCTGCGGTTCACCTACTGGTGATGAGTTGTCTCCATTACCATCCTAGAACTTGAGGATTCTCTTCTTAGAGAAGAAAGAGAATTAACAGAGACTCTGGCTTTTCCTTGCAAATGCCAGGTATCAACTGGCAAAGCTAACACTTCAGGGAACACATGTCATTCCCTGTGGTCACAGGAGGGAGGAAGTGACCTGAGTGGTACAGGAAGTGGTGTGCGAAGCCCTGGTAGTGCTAGTTTTAAACACACCTCCCGTCTGACAGTCAGGGGCTTGCTCTGGGCACAGCTATCACCATACAACAAGCACTTGGTCAGTAATCACTGCTGAGATCAAGAAAGATTGAAGCTGCCCTTGCAAAACCTCATCAGACCATCCATCACCTTCCCTCCCACCCAGGGATAATCTAGTTGGCCTAACCAATTTATGAAGGAGTACAGGAGGCTAACAAAGGGATTTTCTGATCATGTCTTTAACTCTTTAAAAAACGTGATTTCTAATTTAAGAGCAGAACTTTGCTTTTTCCTCTTAAGCCCTTTCCCATCATATGTATTATTATTGCTCAGAACTCTATTGTCCTAGACCTTCACACATCCAAAACTGAGGGCTGTTGAAGACATTTTTATTTATATTTTTGGCCATGCCATGAGACATGGGATCTTAGTTCTCTGACCAGGAATCGAACCCAGATTCCCTGCATTGGGAATTTGGAGTCTTAACCACTGGATAGGGAAGATATTTTTACAGTTAAAGATAATACTGTAAACTATGTTTATAAAATTAGCAATCTTCCCTTTCAGGGGAAAAAGTGAAACTGAAATTGCTCAGTCGTGTCCGACTCTTTGTCACCCTATGGACTATAGCCTACAGGGCTCCTCCATCTATGGGATTTTCCAGGCAAAGGTACTGGAGTGGGTTGCCATTTCTTTCTCCAATTTCAGGGGATGAGTGAGTGAAGTCGCTCAGTTGTGTCCGACTCTTTGCGACCCCATGGACTGTAGCCTACCAGGCTCCTCCCTCCATGGGATTCTCCAGGCAAGAGTACTGGAGTGGGCTGCCATTTCCTTCACCAGGGGATCTTCCCCACCCAGGGATCGAACCTGGGTCTCCTGCATTCCAGTCAGACGCTTTAACCTCTGAGCCACCAGGGAAGCCCATTTCAGGGGATACTAATACCTAAATGTAAAATATTTCATTTCTTTTAAGGAATATAAAAGAAATATAGCTTCCACTGTATAAGACAAATAGACATGATAAACTGGTTCAAGGGATGTCTGAAGGAAGGTTGTTCTTTCCCTTATGGGAATCTCAAGGTCTCTTTGTTTGGGGGGCCAACGAGTACAGCAGAAAGTAGCTAATTTATTTCACTTATTATTTTTACTTAAGTATTTTCAAGTTCTTATAACATGACATTTCTCCCTTAAATATAGGTTGCTGCTGCTAAGTTGCGTCAGTCGTGTCTGACTCTGTGTGACCCCATAGACGGCAGCCCACCAGGCTCTGCTGTCCCTGGGATTCTCCAGGCAAGAACACTGGAGTGGGTTGCCATTTCCTTCTCCAGTGCATGAAAGTGAAAAGTGAAACTGAAGTCGCTCAGTCGTGTCCGACTCTTAGCAACCCCATGGATTGCAGCCTACCAGGCTCCCCCATCCATGGGATTTTCCAAGCAAGAGTCCTGGAGTGGGGTGCCATTGCCTTCTCCGAAATATGGCTTATGCATCTCTAAAAAGTCAGGACTTCTCCCTATCTTACCACAAGATCTAACAACAGTAATTCCTCGGTTGTATCTAAGGGGCTTCCCAGGTGGCTCAGTGGTAAAAAATCTGCCTGCCAAAGCAGGAGATGTGGGTTTGATCCCTGGGTCGGGAAGATCCCCTGGAGGAGGTATTGGCAAGCCACTCCAGTATTCTTGCCTGGAAAATCCCATGGACAGAGGAGCTTGGCAGGCTACATTCCATAGGGTCCCAAAAAGTCAGATATGACTGAACATGCACACAGTTCTAGCTAATGCTCATCTTCTTCCCCTGCCCAAATGTGCCCACTTGTCCCTAAATGTCACTTCAGCCAGGTCAGTTGCTCAGTCGTGTCCAACTCTTTGCAACCACATGGACTGCAGCCTGCCAGGCTTCCCTGTCCCTCATCAACTCCACTTACTGTTGGTTTATTTGAATCAGTCAAGTCTGCACATTGCATTTGTTTATGTCTCTTAAATCTCTTTTAATCTAGAACCATCCCCTCCCTCTTTCTTCACTCCATTGACTTAATGAAGAAACATCCAGCTATTTCATAACAATTAGTTTCATTTTATTAATTGCTAAACAAGAAGGCAACCACAAAGGGCAAATTAGTTTTGCCAACTTAATGAAACCAGATGTCTTCATTCCATCACTGATATTCTTGGTCTGGGGTTTACTGATATTCAGCCTCAAGAGCAAAGGAAACAAAAACAAACCCTGACTTTGACTTGAAATTGACTAGCAGTTCTATGGCAGAATCCCTGTGATTCGGTTCATGAGTCTCTGAATCCTTGACTGATTGTCACTGATTGGTACCCAGTTACTATGAATGCTCACTGTAGTTTTCATCTACCCCTCATGATATTCAGGTCACTTTTCAGACAGCCAACATCCTTTACCTGTGGGTTCCTTTTCAGAAGGTATGCAAGCCCCTATCAGCGCTATGAAGTATCTCCGTGGAGCCTGTATGACTTAGAAAGATATTTACTGATTTTCCCTTTTACTTGGTTGCATCTTACAATCTTTGGTGCCCTTTTCTCATATGGAAAAGAAAGCCCCCATAACAGAATGGTAGAATGGTAGTTGGTACTAGTATTCCCTCCAGTAACTGGTAATCTTAAATCTTAAAGTGCACATGTATTAGGGATGTGGGAAAAGGGTCCTTTATTCCAGTAGTCTCCAACCTTTATGGCACCAGGGGCTGGTTTCATGAAGGACAATTTTTCCATGGATAAGAGGATGGGAAGTGCTTCCCGTGTAGCTCAGTAAAGCATCTGCCTGCAGTGCAGTAGTTCAGTTCAGTTACAGTTCATTCACTCACTTGTGTCCGGCTCTTTGCGACCCCACGGACTGCAGCATGCCAGGCTTCCCTGTCCATCACCAGCTCCCAGAGTATACCCAAACTCATGTCCATTGAGTCGGTGATGCCATTCAACCATCTCATTCTCTGTTGTCCCTTTCTCCTCCTGCCTTCAATCTCTCCCAGCATCAGGGTCTTTTCCAGTGAGTCAGTTCTTCATATCAGGTGGCCAAAGTATTGGAGTTTCAGCTTCCTCATCAGTCCTTCCAATGAATATTCAGGACTGATTTCCTTTAGGATGGACTGGTTGGAGCTCCTTGTAGTCCAAGGGACTCTCAACAAAGTCTTCTCCAACACCACAGTTCAAAGCATTAATTCTTCTGTGCTTAGCTTTTTTTATAGTCCAACTCTCACATCCATACATGACTACTGAAAAAACCATAACTTTGACTAGATGGACCTTTGTTGGCAAAGTAATGTCTCTGCTTTTTAATATGCTATCTATGTTGGTCATAGTTTTTCTTCCAAGGAGCAAGTATCTTTTAATGTCATGGCTGCAGTCACCATCTGCAGTGATTTTGGAGCCCCCCAGCCCCCCGCCCCAGTAAAATCTCTCACTGTTTCCATTGTTTTCCCATCTATTTGCCATGAAGTAATGGGACCGGATACCATGATCTTAGTTTTCTGAATGTTGAGCTTTAAGCCAGCTTTTTCACTCTCCTCTTTCACTTTCATCAAGAGGCTCTTTAGTTCTTCACTTTCTGCCATAAGGGTGGTGTCATCTGCATACCTGAGGTTATTGATATTTCTCCCGGCAATCTTGATTCCAACTTGGCATTTCGCCTGATGTACTCTGCATATAAGTTAAATAAGCAGGGTAACAATATACAGCCTTGATGCACTCCTTTCCCGGTTTGGAAACAATCTGTTGTTCCATGTCCAGTTCTAACTGTTGTTTTCTGACCTGCATACAGATTTCTCAAGAGGCAGGTCAGGTGGTCTGGTATCCCCATCTCTTGAAGAATTTTCCACAATTTGTTGTGATCCACACAGTCAAAGGCTTTGGCATAGTCAATAAAGCAGAAGCAGAGGTTTTTCTCGAACTCTCTTGCTTTTTCGATGATCCCAGTGGATGTTGGCAATTTGATCTCTGGTTCCTTTGCCTTTTCTGAATCCAGCTTGAACATGTGGAAGTTTGCAGTTCATGTACTGTTGAAGCCTGGCTTGGAGAATTTTGAGCATTACTTTGCTAACGTGTGAGATGAGTGCAATTGTGCAGTAGTTTGGACAGTCTTTGGCATTGCCTTTCTTTGAGATTGGAATGAAAACTGACCATTTCCAGTCCTGTGGCTACTGCTGAGTTTTCCACATTTGCTGGCATATTGAGCATAGCATTTTCACAGCATCACCTCTTAGGATTTGAAATAGCTCAACTGGAATTCTATCACCTCCACTAGCTTTGTTCATAGTGATGTTTCCTAAGGCCCACTTGACTTTGCATTCCAGGATGTCTGGCTCTAGGTGAGTGATCACACCATCGTGGTTACCTGGGTCATGAAGATCTTATTTTGTATTGTTCTTCTGTGTATTCTTGCCACCTCTTCTTAATATCTTCTGCTTCTGTTAGGTCCATACCATTTCTGTCCTTTATTGTGCCCATCTTTGCATGAAATGTTCTCTTTGTATCTCTAATTTTTTTTAAAGGGATCTCTAGTCTTTCCCATTCTGTTGTTTTCCTCTATTTCTTTGCCTTGATCACTGAGGAAGGCTTTCTTATCTCTCCTTGCTGCTCTTTGGAGTGATAAGAGCTTCCATAAGCCTCTTATCCTTATCCATCAGAGTGCAGATAGAATGAAAACCACAATCACAGAAAACTAACCAAACTGATCACATGGACCACAGCCTTGTCTAACTCAATGAAACTATGAGCCATGCCATGTAGGGCCACCCAAGACGGATGGGTCATGGTGGAGAGTTCTGACAGAATGTGGTCCACTGGAGAAGGGAATGGCAAACCACTTCAGTATTCTTGCCTTGAGAACCCCATGAACAGTATGAAAAAGATAGGACACTGAGAGATGAACTCCCCAGGTCGGTAGGTGCCCAATATGCTACTGGAGATCAGTGGATAAATAACTCCAGAAAGAATGAAGAGACGGAGCCAAAGCAAAAGCAACACCCAGTTGTGGGTGTGACTGGTGATGGAAGTAAAATCTGATGCTGTAAGGAGCAATATTGCATGGGAACCTGGAATGTTAGGTCCATGAATCAAAGCAAATTGGAAGTGGTCAAACAGGAGATGGCAAGAGTGAACATCGACATTCTGGGACTCAGCGAACTAAAATGGACTGGAATGGGTGAATTTAACTCAGATGACCGTTATACTACTACTGCAGGCAGAAATCCCTTAGAAGAAATGGCCCTCATAGTCAACAAAAGAGTTTGAAATGCAGTACTTGGATGCAATCTCAAAAACAAAAGAATGATCTCTGTTCTTTTCCAAGGCAAACCATTCAATATCTCAGTAATCCAAGCCCTGACCAGTAAAGCTGAAGAAGCTGAAGTTGAACCATTCTATGAAGACCTACAAAACCTTCTAGAACTAACACCCAAAAAAGATGTCTTTTTCATTATAGGGGACTGGAATGTAAAAGTAGGAAGTCAAGAGATACCTGGAGTAACAGGCAAATTTGGCCTTGGAGCACAAAAGGAAGCAGGTCAAAGACTAAGAGAGTTTTGCCAAGCGAACACAGTGGTCCTAACACACACCCTCTTCTGACAACACAAGAGAAGACTCTACACATGGACATCACCAGATGGTCAATACCGAAATCAGATTGATTATATTCTTTGCATCCAAAGATGGAGAAGCTCTATACAGTCAGCAAAAATGAGACCGGGAGCTGACTGTGGCTCAGATCATGAACTCCTTATTGCCAAATTCAGACTTAAATTGAATAAATTAAGGAAAACCACCAAACCATTTAGGTACGACCTAAATGAAATCCCTTATGATTATACATTGAAAGTGGATTAGATCTGACAGAGTGCATGAAGTACTATGAACAGAGGTTCATGATATTGTACAGAATGCAGTGATCAAGACCATCCCCAAGAAAAAGAAACGCAAAAAGGCAAAATGGTTTTCTGAGGAGACCTTACAAATAGCTGAGAAAGAAGAGAAGTGAAAGGCAAAGGAGAAAAGGAAAGATAAACCCATTTGAATGCAGAAATACAAAGAATAGTAAGGAGAGATAAGAAAGCAGTGTGTGAGACCTGGGTTCAATTCCTGGGTTGGGAAGTTGCCCTGGAGAAGGAAATGGCAGCCCACTCCAGTATTCTTGCCTGGAGAATCCCATGGACAGAGGAGCCTGGCTGGCTACAGTTCATGGAATCGCAAGAGTCCGATGGGACTTGGCGCTATCGTTTCTTTCTAGGAGGGTGGGAAGGTGGTTTCAGGTTGTAATGCAAGCAAAGAAGAGCGATGCGTAGAGGCAGATGAAGCTTGACTCACTGGCCCTCACCTCTTGCTGTGCGGCCTGCTTCCTAACTAGCTGAGGACTGGTACTGGTGCACAGCCTGGGGGTTGGGGACCCGCTGCTTTATTTACAATGAAGGGAAATTGCCACTTAAAAAAAAAAAAATAGGACTCCTATTTAGGCAGTATTTAGTAAATGGTACTCACTGTTTTGCCAGTTAAGATTAGAGGTTATCCTTTCTTGCACCTGTGGACCAAAGTGCATCCATTGGCTTGTGTTCTAGTTCCAGTTAAACCATATTAAACTGGGAGACCCAAGGCAATCCACCCATTTTCCTTAGCCTTATATTCTCAATCTGAAAGATCAGGAGGGACTTCTGTCGTGGTCTAGTGGTTAAGAATCTGCCTTTCCACACAGGGAAGTCAGGTTCGATCCCTGGCCAGGGAATTAAGACTCACATGCCTCAAGGCAATTAAGCCTGGGCGCCACAACTGCTGAGCATGCGCTCTAGCATCCATGTGCCGCAGCTAAGACCCGATGCGGCCAAATAAGTAAATTAAGAAAAAAAAGTCAGGGGATCCGACTAGACTTCTAAGCTCCCATCTAGCTGTTGAGCTTGATGACCTCATGACGTTAATAGTAACTTTAATTTTCCCATAATGTCTCTTGCCTCCTCCCATAAATAACCTCTTCCAACAGGCGCTTGCCTCTGAGTGTGTTGGAAGCCTCTGTAATGGTTTGGGAGCCATGAGTCAAGATGTCCTAGTTCTTACCCTTCAAGTATGACTTTGCTAAACAGGTAATTTCTTGTCTAGTTTTACCCACAGTAAGTTTCCCACATATAGTAACTACTCATCTTTTTAATTGAAACCAGTGAATCTAAATATATTTATGTTAAAATGTGGGTTATCAGAGGGTTACCTAAATTGGTTACACTAAAAAATATATGGACGAAGCAAACAAGCTGGGACTGAAGAGTATCAGCTGAAAATGTGGCATACACAGTGTCTGAGCTAAAAAAAAAAAAAGCATTTTGGAAATCAACCCTGTGGCAGTGCACACGTAGGCCCTTTTCCTCACTAATCCCCACGGCGACCAAGGGTAGAGCCAGCCCATTTGGGGAAGGAGCAAAGAAACTTAATTTTGAGCATAACAGAGCAACGATTCCAAACCAGGTCTTCCCTATCCTCAGACCAGTTTTCTTCCCTGTGTCACAACTCAGCCTTTTAAAGTTGTGTATTTGAGCAGTATTATTGTTTATATTTAGATTGTGTGTGATTCAAGATCTGTTCTCATTTTTTCTCATGCGTTATGCTACAGAATAGATACCACAGACACATTTAGAAACCTTTTCAGAATGATTCATATTGGGAGAAAAATCCAGCCACATGATATTTGTATCAGGTAGCCATAGAAACTGCAACTTCAATCAGTGTCTCATAAAAGTTCTTTTGTCAAGTTGAATAGACCCAAATTCCTGCTTCGTGGTTTAAAAACCCATCTGTTATTAATGTGTACGGTTGTTTCCCCATCTCTTCTATTTTTGCTGTGTGGTTGGCACAACCGTGGCCTTTGGCAGCAGCTGGGATATAAATATAAAGTGGGAATTGAGGCCCATTGGGAGTGGAAGAACAGCTGACAGAGCAGAGCAAAGCCCGGAGCTCTGCAGGGCCGACCAACCAGCCCAGGCTTGCTGGTTTCGGTCTGATTGACTTGTCGGCTTTGTGCTGAGCGAGGGAGCTTTCATGGTTTAAACGTTGGCATGGGAAGCGGTGTTTCTTGCCCTGAGAATATCCATCTCTATTTGTAATCTACATGGTAATTAAGGTCAGACTTTTTGATGGAGCATCATCTGTGGCAGAATTTGAGGCGTGGTGTTCTATTATATCCCTCTTTCTAGAATATTTTAAAAGCGGCACATTACATGTTAGGAAAATGTTTTAACAATTGTTTACGGTTCCCAGTCAGCTGGCGTCATCCTTACTAATTCATAGATGTGTCACTTCGTGAATGCAAGTACTTAAGTTGGCTATGTACCTGTCTATCACACAGATGAGAGTTCATAACGCTTATGATCCCTTTTGCTCAGGCTGGCAGGATTTTTTGTCATTGTTTTGTTTTGTTTCTTTGGGATTGTTTCTTAAGCTTCTAGTAAGAAAATATTGCTATAGCTTATTAATTATAGTTTACCTGTAACCCAAATTGTTGACAAATACCTAACATTGTCCCACTAGGGGAACAGAAATCAAGTACATTGTATGGAAATTTTGCCACATATAGTCAGCTAACAGTGAACAACTTTCTGTAGCAAACATTTTTGAAATGCTCAGGTGTCAGTACACAGTCCCCAGTTTGGAGAACCTCAAATTTTCCATAAAATTATTACTATTATAACAGAAAATGAAAACATCAAATAATTAAAAGTTATTTTGCCTATACATATTCAGATATCATATGACCAAAACTTCTGTGCTTTTATGTTTTTCCATCTTTCTTGATGTTCTCATCTGTAAAATGGACATAACCATAGTACCTACTTCATAAAGTTGTTGTGATGTTTAAATTAGTTAATAGATCCAATATTTAGAACAGTGCCTGGCACACAGTCAATGTTCAATAAGTATTAGAGTTATTATTATTTGTCTGATACTGTCAGGACTTTCTTCTTTCCTGGGTTGCTAGGAACATTCTGTATCATATGACATCTTCTGAAACTCATATATGAAAACTTTCTAGCCACACCCAGCTAAACCTGCTCTTCCTGCAGAATTTCCTGTCTTAGCACATGGCACCAGCAGCTACATGAACAAACCCTTCGTTCCACCATGGCCCTGCCTACCACAGGGCCTTTGCATGTGCTTGTCCTTGTCTTAGAATGTCCTTCCCGCTTCTACCAGGTAAATTCTGCTTCTTTTCAAGATCACAGCTTGCTTATTCCAAGACGGCCTGTTTGACCTTCCTGAACAGGGCAAATATTCTACCCTGCTGTCTGTAATGTAACACAGGTACCACTTTACATTTCACTGAGTGATGATTTGATCAGTATTTGTCTCTGCCACTGGAATATAAACTCCATGAAGACTAGGGCAGCATTAATTTTTGTTAGTTATAGTGTCCCCAGCATCTAACCCTGTGCCTGAATTACATGATAGGTGCTTAGAAACATTTGTTGAAAGAATGGATTAGAAGACTGCAGTTCATATATTACTTGAATTTGTGCACATATTAATTCTAAAAATAATACATGGTATTTGTAATGAATATGAGTAACATAGAAATACATGAAGAAACAAAGAAAAGAAATATTCTTTTATCCTGTAATCCCATCTCTCAGAAGTATCCTCTATTGTCACTCTTATTCAGACTTGGTTTATATCCTTTAGACTTCCCTCCTGTATTCATCAATCATACACATATATACATATGTATGAAATCAGAATCTTATGCTGTATACAAAGGCTTTCATTTCATTTAATACTATATTGGAGCTATCTTTCTAGGTTGATACACAAGAAGATTTTTTTTTTTAATATGGACCATTTTTAAAGTCTTTATTGAGTCTGTTACAATATTGCTTCATTTTATGTTTTGGTTTTTTGGCCTTGAGACATGTGGGATCTTAGTTTCCTGACCAGGGATCACACTTGCATCCCTGCCTTGGAAGATGAAGTCTTAACCACTGGGCCACCAGGGAAGTCCTGAGGTTGGTACGTAATAGGTCTCCCTCATTAAAATGATAATGAAATACTTCAGAAAGGTCTAGAAACAATATAATGAGCACACCTGTACCCACCACCCAGCTTGATAAATAAAGATTATCAACACATTGATCATATCCCCCTGAAACATCTTGAATTTAGTGCTTCTTGTCCCCATGAATTTCTTTATTTTTTGCCCAGAAGTTGAAAATTGCTCAGTCATGTCCGACTCTTTGTGACCCCATGGACTGTAACCCGCCAGGATCCTTTGTCTATAGGATTCTCCAGACAAGAATACTGGAGTGGGTTGCCATTCCCTTCTCCAGAGGATCTTCTGGACCCAGGGATCGAACCTGGCTCTCTCATGTTGCAGCAGGTTCTTTACCATCTGAGCCACCAGGGAGGCCCATTCTTTGGCTACCTAGGTTTATATCTATCACCATGCAAGAGTTCTTGCATGTTTCCAAATTTGATAATAATGGTATCATTCTATATGTATTTTCTGAAACTTGATTTTTCACTCAAATTTATGTTTATGAAATTCATTCAAACTGAAGTGGGTAGTTCAGGCTCATTCATTTCCCTTGATTCTAATGCAAGAATGTGATATAAATAGTTATCTATTCTTCTTTTGGTGTGTTTCGATGGTTCCCTCTCCCCCACACTCCTTTTTTTAGTGTTTCAATCAATGCAGTTATAAAACATTCTTGAATTTGCCTTCTTTTGTGTGTATGTGAGAGAATTTCTCCAGAGTCTATACTCAGGAGGGGAAATGCTGCGTGCAGGGTATGGAGCTCTTCAGCCTTACTGGATGGCGTCAGTTTGCTTCTCCCAAGTCCTCTCATTGTTTCATACAGTTTCATACTGTTCCGTGAAAATAGTGTACACTAATTTATCCATCATTCCTTTTGCTAGATACCCATTTGTGATACCCAGTAGTACCTATTTACTGGATATTGTTTGGGGAGTTAAAACCCATATTAAATATAAAATCTTTCATAAAGAGATGACTATACTAGCGGAACACTTGAGAGCTTGGATGGCCCTCTAGGGTATTTTAGTTTGTATTATTCACTCCATGTGGAGAGGCGGGTCAGTTATTATTATTAATAATAATTTCATTTTTAGTTATTTATTTTCGGCTGTTCTGAGTCTTTGTTGTTGTGTGCAGGCTTGCTCTACTCGTGGTGAGCAGAGCCTACTCTCTAGGTGTAGTTCGTGGGCTTCTCACTGCGGTGGCTTCTCTTGCTGCGGAGCATGGGGCTGTGGGTGCTTAGGCTTTTGTAGTTATTGCTCCTAAGCTCTAGAGAACAGGCTCAGTAGTTGTGGCTCAGGGGCTTAGTTGCTCTGCTATATATGGGATCTTCCTGGACCAGGAATCGAGCCTGTGTCTCCTGTACTGGCAGGCGGTTTCTTTACCACTGAGTCCCCAGGGAAGCCCAAGGCAGGTCAGTTATTATTATTGCTACTTTTTATCTTTAATGAATGATGAAACCAAACCTGAAGGATTAGAAATTCCAGGTCCTCGCAGTGTGGGCAGCAGAGCTCAGTGGAGTGGCTCACGTCCCTGATCACAGCTTGTTCCCTTCTCCTCCTCTGCCTTCTTACACAGTGCAGAGAAAGAATGTTGCTTACCATTCCAGTTCTACAAGGATCAAGCCTTTAACCACTTCATGCATTGCACTCTGAGGGGAATTCAAGATGGAGAAAAACAGGAAGCATTCTGTGCTCTGGATATACTGGCTCCTAGACAGTTAAGCTGCATGTCTATGGAAAAATTGCAACAACCCCAGATTCTTTCATCTTCCAGTCCATAGAAAAGCACTAAAATCAGTAACTTGAGATGTCTGTTTCTTGTGACTAGCAGTAATCTTATTAGGCTTGACTACCTGTTTTTTCCAGGAAAAAGGTTCATGTATATCTGGCTCCTGCCTCACCTTTTTTTAGTAGCTCCTCAAATCTATTTGAGAGGCTGTCTTCCCTTCTGGGCTATCATCCTCAACAAGATCATGGATAAAATCTAACTCACAACTTTTATGTTTTGCGATTTTAGTTCAGTCAACAACAGCTACTGAGGGGTTCAGTCAAGAACAATAACTGGTCAGAGCCTTAGAAATGATGTCAGAGCAGAAGACCACCACAAAGACCATGGAGGAAATGCACCTTCTTTGTTGCACCTGTGAAAACGTTGGGTATCTTCTCACAGGCTCTGTGATTGGACTGCATTGTCCTGGGAAAGGGGAAACAGATGGCAATTTAATAGGAAGCCTGATAGCATTGTTTGGGGTTGGGCAGGGGTGATCCTCTGGGGAGCCAGGAGAGAAATGTCAGCTAAGAGCCACGCCAGCCTGGAGAAGAAGCTTGCCTCGACCACTTTCTCTCTCCCCTTCTCTGCCTGGAGGAGCCCAGAGTGGGGCGGGAATCGCAGAGATTTCCATTGTCTGCCTGTCACTGGTTCTAACTCCCTGGAGAAGCCAGAAGTTCTGACCACAGGGTACAGGCTATGTGTGTGTGTGTTTTAGAAGAAGGTCTGGGATGGTGAATGCTGAGTATATAAAATGTATTGGAGCAGGAATGCTAGGGATGGAGAAACATGTGAACCAGGGGGTGTCCAGGGCATGGGACGCAAACAGTGTGTATAATGCCCAACCCTCATACCTTCCTTTTTCCTTTTTATGTGCTGACATGAGTCTTGAACTTGAATGTCTCTCATCTGACTATATGTATGCAGCTGCTGTGCATGTCTTTCCTTGGGAGTGGTGCGGAAGCATGTCTCAAAAACCAGAGATGACCTGGAGGGATGGTACGAGGAGGGAGGTGGGAGGGGGGTTCAGGATGGGGAACACGTGTACACCCGTGGCAGATTCATGCTGATGTATGGCAAAACCAATACAATATTGTAAAGTAATTAGCCTCCTTTTAAAATGAATACATTTAAATTAAAAAAACAAAAAAACAAAAAACAGAAACCCAGGCTCTGCCACTAGCCAGCTACGTGATGCTGGGAAAGCCCCTTCACTTCCCCGCAGCTCTTATATTTTAGAAGATGCCAAGATTCCTTCTTCCCTGCGGATTCCTTCTATCTTGTGCCTGCTCTGCAGATACAGGGTTGTAGGCTGCTGTCAAGGGTTTAAAAGTGAGCACACCACAATCCCATCTCAGCACCTTTTCTCCAGCTCCCACCTCAAGTTCTGAATTTCTAGCTCCTGGCTAGCAAATGAGTATCAGACAAAGAGTCAGAGTTAAGGTTGTTTTGGGAGTGATGAAAAGAGGCTAGAATGACTTAAAGTCTGCTCAGTGCTTCCTTTGAATTTCCTCCTTTGAGGAGGTAGACTGAGTCACAAGTGTTATTCTGTGATACTGAGTGTTTTGGTCTTTCCGGCCAACACTATCTCCTGAAACCCTCACAGCCCAAGACACAAACACCCACGCTGGTTTTGTACAGTGAGACCATTCTTCAGTTCTCTCTGGGTGCCACTCACATGCCCCATGTCCCTTATTCTGTACTCCAGGGCCCGTCTGCTTGTTGCCTTTCCTGTTCTCGTTGTGGATTCTCCACCTGCATCATCATGTAAATTCCCACAGTTGCCCAGAAATCAATGGTTGCCCATCCACCTTCTCTGATATGTGGCTCCCCTCTAGGTTCCATGTTAAATGGCCACCAGACATCTCGACTTGGGTGACCCCCAAGCATCTACACTCATTGTCCAGAACACACCCCTCAACTTAACTCCCAGCTGCTGCCTTTCTCCAGCCATCCCTACTTGATGGCTGACAGCCTCAACTGCAAACGCCACACTGGGAGGCCCTTGGTCCCATCACTGCAGCCCATATCCAGTAAGCCTGTCCATTCACTTTGACTTTTCGTATCTCATTCCTATCCAGGTTTTCCTTAAAACATGATTTCCTTTTCAAGACAGTTCTCAGCTTGAAACTCTCTGTGGTTCTGCTCCCAGTAGAAGAAATTCCAAAGCCTTTATGATGACTTTTGAAGCCCGGCTGCCTTTCCAGCTTCATACCCCCATCTGTGTTCTCACCCTGCAGCCACCTTGAGTTCAGTCCGTGGATCAGAGGCCCCTCGCTCTTCTGCAGGTGAATATAGCTTGTCCCCAGCAGCTTCCTCTTCCTGGAATTCCACCTTCTTCCCCACATCCAGTCTCCTCACCTGCCTGGCTCCTTTCCTTCCCACGTTCTGGGACTTCAAATAGCATCCCCCCCCGCTTTTTTTTAAGGATTTTCTTTTTAACTTTTTGTTTTGAAATCATTTTCAACCTATAGAAAAGCTGCAAAAGTAGTACAGAGAATTCCATCTACCCTTCTCCTAAGTCCTCCTAAGATTAACAACTTTCATGAATATGTATAGTTACCAAAACCAGGAAAAAACATTGGTATTGATATTCCTAACTAAACTAAGCACTTATTCCAATTTCACTCATTTCTCCCCTTATCTCCCTCTTCTATTCCAGGATCCAATCCAGAATCCACATCCCATTCGTTTGTTGTGTCTCCTTCATCTCCTCCAATCTGTAACATTTTCAGTTTTATTCTTCATAACCTTCAGACTTTTGACAAGCACTCATCATTTATTATGTAGAATGTCTCTCAGTGTCAGCTTGTCTGATGTTTTCTCAGGGTTTGACCAAGGTTATGAACTTCTGGCAAGACTTCCATAGAAGTTGTATGTCTTATTACTGGTATTGTTAACCTCAGTCACTTGACTTCCCTGATGTCTGTCACAATGATGTCTCCACTGTGGAGTTACTGTTTTGATCATTTTCCTAAAAGATCAACACAAAAAGGGATGGCACTGAAGGATTTTAAGCAAGAAACATGATGTGTTTAGTGACGTGTGTTTCAAAAATGCCCTCTTGGTTGCAGCATGAAGAACAAGTTAGAAAAGGCTAGAAAGTACCTGTGGGGGGTTGCTTCAGGGTATAATACAGTCCCATATGTGATGATAAAAGTGGGGAGAAGTGGGCAGATTTTAGAGATGTTCAGAGGGTAATATCATAAGGCAGGTTAATGAGATCAGGCAGAGGTTCTGATAGAATTGGCTTGCAACTGGGCTTGGGCAAAACCTCTTGAAAAGCACCCAGATGATTGTAATGTTCAGCCACACTGAGGTCCAAGGCCAGCCCAAAGCTTGCTCCAGATGGGCTTCAGGTTAATGCCACTCAGAGCGATCAAAGTCAAGATGCTCAGTATCTCTCTGGATACATGGGGAGAAAGACGGAGGTGGGGGTCCCCTGCCAGCTTCTCCTCTTCCTTGGGCGTCCTTGACCCTCTTGTCTAGGTTGGTGTCTCCTCCTAGGAGTTTCTGTGCATCCTGCAGTGACCTTGATCCCTGATGACATAATTGAAGTTGCTTCTCCAAAGCAAGACTTGGTGATTATCTGTTCTCTGCTGTGTGCAAGTGGCTGACTATCAACACGTGGGATAAATAGACAAACTTTATAAAGAGAGAAAGAAGCTCAAAGGTTTCTTGGGGTGTGGGTGGGATCTCAGGGTTTGAATGTCTCCTGGTGTATTTATGAGATTTGCCGTAGGGACAAATCCCAGAGGCCATCCATGGGTTCCAACAAACCCTCCTAACTAGCTGATTTCTTAGAGTTCCTGGCAGTGCCTGTCACCAGCTTCTCCACTTTGCTGTGAAGAGTTGACCAGTTGGCTGCCATCCAGATGCTGGTGATTGACAGATACCTGGGCATCTTTCCCAAGTTTCAGGGAAAAAACGGTAGTGAATAGAATGTCAGCTGTCCAGGTACTTGAAGGCAAAGCTGATGACTTCCCCTAATATTTCCACCTGTGCTTTCAACAGAGGCAGTGTGCACAAATGAAGAGTACATGGGTACTCTTCAGCTGAATCTGGCCACTGTGATGGGTGGAGGGGGCTATGAGGAATGGAGGTTATTACTGGACATGAGGGATGGGAAGGCGTCAATATTTTAGGTTGTTCTTGGAAAAATAATAACTGCAGAGGCAGCCAGTGAGAAAGGAGGTTGGTGGCCCCCTCCCCCATCCACCTGTTTCTTGGCACTTAGGCAGCCATTAAATTACAGAAATCTTTTCAGTCCTGACAGAAATGACAACCTCACGAGGAGAAAATAATGCTTTAACGCTAGATGGAAGATTAAAACAACATCAAGGAGGAAAACCTTTTCTATATAAGGGCTTAAACACTTGCCTTCTGCAAAATGTTGTGAGTTATTATCTTTGTCTCAGGGGTATAATTTTTCTTCTCGAATCTTTAAAGTTATTTCTAGAATGGCAAACACTGTTCCAAAAACCATGTCTAAAGTCTTGAATGCCTGCATCAGCTCTGTGAGTGAAGGACAGCAGAAAGGAAAGGGTAATTGTGCTGAGGAATGAGAAAATTACTGTCTTCACATGCCAGTGTGGAACCTAAATTCTTCAGAACTATAATGCCTTTAAAAAGTCTAATGATTTTGGAAAGTTGGAGCAAAATGAATTCAATTACTGAATCACAGATGGTAATTAAAAATCAACATATCTGTAATAAACTATATTTATAGATTTTCCAATGCAAAATGTATAAGATTTACAAAACTCAAATGATTAGAAGTATAGGTTAGATTTAGGAAGGAAATCTGAGGGGCTTCCCTGGTGGCTCAGTGGTGGAGAGTCCTGCCAATGCAGGGGACATGGGTTAGTCCCTGGTCTGGGAGAATTCCATGTGCCACGGAACAACTAAACCCATGCGCCACAACTACTGAGCAAACGTGCCGCAGCTACTGAGAACCATGCACCCTAGAACCCATGCTCTGAAACAAGAGAGGCCACAGCAATGAGAAGCCCACACGGCGCAACTAGAGATTAGTTCCTGCTCACCACAACTGGAGGAAGGAAGACCCAGCACAGCCAAAAATAAATACATACATAAAAATTAAAAAAGGAAAAACATCTGAATAGAAATGATTCCCTCCTGCAGATAACAGTGCTGTGCTTAGTTTCTCAGTCATGTCCAGCTCTTTGTGACCCCATGGACTGTAGTCCACCACCACCAGTTTCCTCTGTCCCTGGGGATTCTCCAGGCAAGAATACTGGCGTGCGTTGCCATGCTCTCCCCCAGGGTACCTTCCCAACCCAGGGATCGAACCCAGGTCTCCTGCACTGCAGGCAGATTCTTTACCATCTGAGCCACCAGGGAAGCCCACAGATAAAAGTCAGTTCAGTTCAGTTGCTGTCATGTCCGACTCTTTGCGACCCCATGGACTATACAGTCTATGGAATTCTCCAAGCCAGAATACTGGAGTGGGTACCCTTTTCCTTCTCCAGGGGATCTTCCCAACCCAGGAATCAAACCCAGGTCTCCCACATTGCAGATAGATTCTTTACCAGCTGAGCCACAAGGGAAGCCCAAGAATACTGGAGTGGGTAACCTATCTTTGCTCCAGCAGATCTTCCCAACCCAGGAATTGAACTGGGGTCTCCTGAATTGCACTAAAAGCATTAATAAATTGCTTTTAAAAAATTACAGTTAGAAAAATGTGCTTGTCTACATTTTTAGCAGCACAGCTATCAGAATTCCTAATGATTTTTAAATGGATATTTAGAACACATTAGGGTAGGTGTTATGTTTAGAGCTTGGGTGTTATTGAGTATTAGCCATGCCTTCCTCCAAGGGATCTTCCCAACCCAGAAATCAAACCCAGGTCTCCTACACTGCAGATTCTTTACCATCTGAGCCATCAGGGAAGTTTATATATTTAGAGCTTGGATGTTATTGAGGATTATTCAGTTTGAGGTTCAACAGCACACAGAGTCTCTGAGAAATAAATGTCCTTAATGAAAACTTGCTTGGGCAGCCTTTCCTTATATTCAGGGAGAAAGTCCAGTCTGGGACACCTGGGTCCCAGAGAGGTACCTTCTCCCTGGCTCACAGCGCGTGGCCACTCACTCAGTTCCTGGCTTCAAATGTTCCCTCAGCCACTTTTAGCTCTGAGACCTTGAGCAAGTTACGTGACTTTCCTGTGCCTTGGTTTCCTTCTCAGTAATTTGAGGACAATGGTCTCTTCGTAGGTTTGCTGGAGGATTAAACCAATTTACGTAAAGTTCTAGGACAGTTTATGACCGGTATGTAGTAAATCCTCAACAGAGTGAACAAGGATTATTATTGACCTTAGAAAGCTCTCACTCTTTCTAAAGAATGGGATTGAGTAAATATCTTTTGAATACACTTGGCAGCAGAGGGAATCATTTTCAATGAACAGTTAAAATTATTTGGATATGGTAACTTCTCTTCAAAGCCCAGGCATCCATTGTTCAAGAAGAAAATAAAAAGACAAAGGGGGAAAGTTCTTGGCCAAGGGACAAGTTGGGAGGATTGTTTTAAAGCAGTCATTGTGTTCAGGTGGCCTGGCGGGCTACTGTAAACAGGGAGGGAGGGAAGGAGGAAACCAGAACCCATTGTGGGCCCAGAAAATGGATGTCTTTTCAACTAAACAGATTGCTATCAGCCTCTCACAGCCGATTCTTATTCCTTTTTGCCTGGTCATTTCCTTTACCGAGTGTCTGTAAGAACCACCCACTCGAGTGTTTCTCAGGATTATAGGTTTTTAGGTCAAACAGAAACCCAGGGAGTGCCTGACACAGCCCTGCACTCGCAGTTACATTATACACCGGCTGGATGACATGGACCCCGCTGCTGGTGTGTGTCACATGGAGGCTGTTGTCCCCGAATCTGTGGAGATTCTCTCACAGTGTGGCCGGCAGCAACCAGGCATACAAGATAAGAGCGTGGCTCTGAAGTCCTGAAGCTTTCCTGTTGGGCTGAAGGCTGAATGTAGGAACCTCCCACCCCTCCAATTCATTTCAGAAGCCGGACCTGCGGGCCCCATTCGCCAGCATCCTTTGTCATCCTCAGCATCCACAATGGATGAGATACCAGAGTCCTCCGCCATGACTGTCCACCTCCTGGCCAACGCGGGGCAGGGCTTGCTTTTGCAGCAAACCCTGGATCGGCTCCTAGATTGCATTTGCCCAGATATCCGTCTCTTTCTTGTGTCCGAGCGGGCCAGTCCAGTGAAATACTATGACAAGTGCCACTCCAAGCGGTCACGCTTCCCGGGAATGTCTGTTCTGCTTTTCTTGCAGGAGAACCTAGGCGAGGAGAGGCTCTTTCGCGTGCTTGACTCCCTACAGCACTGGCCGTGGCAGTGCTACCCCACGCAGAACGCCCAGGGAAGACCCTGGCCCTACATTCTTGCCAATCAGGAATTCTACAGTCTGGACAGCCAGATGCCCATCTGGGGCGTAAGGCAGGTGCACTGTGGCACTGAGATCCTGAGAGTGACACTCTACTGTGCTTTTGATAACTACGAAGACGCCATCCGGCTCTACGGTGCACTGTGGCACTGAGATCCTGAGAGTGACACTCTACTGTGCTTTTGATAACTACGAAGACGCCATCCGGCTCTACGGAATGATCCTGCAGAGAGAAGCCACCTTGCAAAAGAGCAACTTCTGTTTCTTCGTGCTCTACTCCACTGAGACCTTTGCCCTGCAGCTCTCTCTGAAGCAGCTGCCCCTCGGAACATCGGTGGACCCCAAAGAGGCTTCAGTGTTGCAGTTCAAGGTCCAGGAGATTGGCCAGTTAGTGCCTCTTCTACCCCATCCCTGTGTCCCCATCAGCCGCACCCGGTGGCAAACACAGGACTATGACGGCAACAAGATTCTACTTCAGGTATGTCTGTTTGGTCTCTGTGATCTCTAGATGCCCATGTAGCCAATGTGATTTGACAGCCAAAAGATGAAGTAATGTTGTGGTTCTCAACATTCTTTGCATGCCAGGATCTCTGGGATGCTTTCAAATCTTCTCATGTCATGACTTCACCCCAGATCAGTTAGACTGGAATCTTTGGGAGCACCCAGGCTTGGGTATTTTTTGAAAGCTCCTTGGATAATGCTAATATATAACTTATAGCACAGTTGAGAGTCACTGATTTAATCAAATCCCCTCATCTGACAGAAGAGGAAGTTCAGATGCTGTGAGCTGGTAGCTTGCACAAGTAGTTTGCAGTAGACTCAGAGAACGTCCCATTTTTCAGATTTTCCTTTAACCATGCGCCTTAACTAGACAACAATATTTTGCCCACTCTTTCAGTTCAGAAATTTTGTTAGTTCTTTCCATGTGGACCTAAGATAGCTGAAGTTATAATTAAAGTTGGGAGTGTTAAGCATGTTGGGCTTCCCTAGTGGCTCAGTTATGAAGAATCTGCCTGCCAATATAGGAGATGTGGGTTTGAGCCCTGGGTTGGGAAGATCTCCTGGAGAAGGAAACGGCAACCCACTCGAGTATTCTTGCCTGGAGAATCCCATGGACAGAGGAGCCTGGTGGGCTTCAGTCCATGGGATCACAGAGAGTCAGACATGACTTAGTGACTAAAACAATAACAACAACAAATGTTAAACTTGCCATCCTGTTGACTTAACTTTTAAGTATCTTGCATCACTGTCAAATTTTACCCCCAATCAAGTTAGATGGTTAGAACCCTTCAAATTTGAGAAAAGCTTGAATTAAAAAACCTGGTAAGCATCCTGCTGAAAGCAAGCATAATTACAGTTACCACAAGGCATTTCTTATACAATATTATGTGGCAGTTGAACCTTGCCACTTAGTAGCTCCATGATTTTTGAACCTTGGTTCCTTCGTTAGCACAATGAGGGTAGTATAACAGCTTCCTAGAGGACAGGTTGTTATTTACACTAAGTGACCTGACATTTATAAAGAGCTTAAGATAGTGCCCAGAAAGCAATTTTTGCTCTTATTGTTTATATTATGCCCTAGACTAAGTATTTCTCTTTGATTATTTTATTTAGTCCTTCTTACAACCTAGGAAGTTTTACAAAAGACAAAACCAAGGAGTAGAGGTACCAGTTACTTGCTCAAGACGCAAGATTAAGTGTTTACCTGGCTCTGAAACCAGGCAGTTAACCACAAAAGTCCAGTACTCTGTAAGTTTGTGCGGGCAGGGAGGTGTACGTGATATTCACAGCAAAGTTTCTGTCCTTGAGAAACAGTCAGGAAGTGCTTTAAGACCTACTGGATAAGGTAAAAACAGGCTAGAAGATGAATTATCTTTCCCTTTGATTAATTTTATTCTCATCAGCTTTGAGTTATTAATAAAATATGAGTCATACTGATTCTATATGAAATGATCTCTAAATTCTTTACCTTCTCATTCACATAAGGCAGATAGGCACAGTTTCTGTTAGTTGCCTATTATATAATTCACTAATTTGCAAGGCGTCTAACAATTTTCCTTCAGTCTTAATCTCCAGAATTCAAATCTCGCTGTCGAGAAAAAATGTAATAAGTGTGTGCAGTAGGAGACACATTTCTGTTTTAAAGGCCAACTGACATTTTTACTTCTGAATCATGGCTTATACAGTTTAGCTCCATTGGAAAGTTAGGTTGAATTTGGGGAGTGCGGAATAGTTTTTTGGATAAATATCAATGAGGTTAGGCTTTTGCAAACAAAACGGGGAATTATCTTCTGGAAACTTCTATTTCTAGTGTCATATAAAAGTCCCTGAAGAATTCATATACAAAGGATTGGATATAATACACTATATAAGATAATACATTGTAGCTACTTCACTTCTATAAATGGGTGAATTTTTCAGGATATGAAACCCATTGCAAACTTCCTTGTGGGGAGAGAGAATGAGGGGTAAATGCATTGGCTTTGTGTGTGCATGTGTGTGTGCACACGCATGTGTGTGTGCAAGCCTTAATTTTATTTCTTTTTTAAAATTAAATTTTTTATCTTTATTTTTTATAAATTTATTTATCTTTTAATTGAAAGATAATTACTTTACAGAATATTGTTGTTTTCTGTCAAACATCAAGATGAATCAGCCATAGGTATACATATGTCCCCTCCTCTTGAACCTCCCTCCCCATCCCATCCCTCTAAATTGTTACAGAGCCTGGTTTGAGTTCCCTGAGTCATACAGCAAATTCCCATTGGCTATCTCTTTTACATATGGTAGTGCGTATGCTTCCATGTTACTCTCTCCATATAGCCCACCTTCTCCTTCCTTCCCCGCCCCTGTGACCATAAGTCTGTTCTTACACTGTTTTTAAGTAGCCTGGGTCTTAAGAAGCAGGCCTTAGAGCTGACTCTGAGCTCTGCCACTTCCCCAGACAGGCCACTGTGGTCAGCAGCTGGCTGCCAGCAACTCTGAAGATGATCCATTTGAGTTCTTCCCCCCATAAAGGTCCCCTAAAACTTCTGGGCTTCCTGTCAGTTGTACCAACTTGGATCAGACCCTCTTCTCTCTCGAATGCACTCAGTCACTCACTCAGGGGAATGGAGTTGTGTGGATAGCTTAGTTCTGAGGCAGAGGCTCTCCTTTCCTGCATCCTTAGGTTTTTTCTGGACTCAGACTCTCTTGGGACTCCTGGGGGAGGGGGAATAAGAATCCCCAGGGAAGGTCAGTGAGAGGACAAATTATGGGTAGCACAAATGACTGATGTCCACCAAAGGAAAAAAAATAATACAATGCAGGAGATCTGAGTTCGATCCCTGGGTCAGGAAGATCCCTTGGAGGAGGGAATGGCAACCCACTCCAGTATTCTTGCCTGGAGAACTCCATGGACAGAGGAGCCTGCTGGGCTACAGTCTATGAGGTCACAAAGAGTCAGACATACTGAGGGACTGAGCATGCACAAATGCATTTACAGGAGAGTCAAAATCACAAGTTCACTTCTCCACATGTAACTCTTCCTCAGGGCCAGGATGGACGTGTGTTGAGGGGTTGCAGGGGGTGGTTTGCTAGATCCAGTGAGCAGGGTGGGCAAAGCTTCCCTGAGGGGTGAGACCTGGCCCTGCCTGAGCTGGATAGCCCAGAAGGAAGTAGCCAGATGGAGACTAGAGGAAAGTGTTCCAAATGGAGGAGATGATGGGTGAGAATGTGTAGAATAGCATTTTCTTAGCCATCATGTTCAGAAAGCACCCTATAGTCCCATGTGGCTGGAGAGAAGGGAGGGGGCTGGGGGAAGAGGATGGGAAGGTGGGCAGAGGCTACATCCTCAGGCACATGGTCAGCCACTGGAGGGTAAGCACAGGGTAAGGACAGGGACCGTTTTAGGTCCACTCCTGTATTCCCAGTACTTACAACAATGTCTGGCACATGTAGGCAAAACCATTCTTGGGTGAATGAGCAAAAGCCTTGCCAAGCAGCTTCTATTTTATCCTGACTATAATCAGCAGTCACTGATATAGCCTCTGAATGGTAGTGACATGTACAATTTGCATTATGAGATCAAAACAGGGGATATACATGGAGGTGCTTTGTACAGTGGAAACTGTAGTATAATTATTGTCTGTAAGAATGATGCTATGTGTCTCTCCATGTCTTTTCCTACATGACCTCTTGTCAGTGCAGATTGTCTGATGCTTCTCAAGGCCTGGGATATGTGTTTTTGAGAGACTGATATTAGGGTACATAGTAGATGCTCAGTAATGAATGAATGTCTGAATACATGATCAGGAATGTCAGTGTTTATTCATTCACCAAGTACTTATTGAATGCATACCTTGGGCTACCCTATTCTCCACTTAGCAGTTTTCATCCTACAGTTTGACTCCTTAGTGGACGAATCTGTTGTTGGGTGTCTGACATAAATTAGGGGGGGCTTCCCTGGTAGCTCAGCTGGTAAAGAATCCACCTGCAATGCAGAAGACCCCAGTTCAATTCCTGGGTTGGGAAGATCCCCTGGAGAAGGGAAGGGCTACCAGCTCTAGTATTCTGGCCTGGTGAATTCCATGGACTGTATAGTTCACGGGGTTACAAAGAGTCAGACATGACTGAGTGACATTCACTTCCATAAATTTGGGGAAATTCTCAGTCATTATTGTTTCAGATATTTCTACTATTTCATTCTCTCTCTCTTCTGGTATTTCCATTGAATGTCTATTACTGTTTTTGTAGTTGTCCCAGTTTTTAGGTTGTCCATTCTGATTTGTAGGTTTTGTTTCAGCCTGTTTTTTCCTCTCTGCTTTTCTTTTTCAAGCATTTTTTTGATATGTCCTCTAGCTCAGGGATTATTTCCTCAGCTGTGTTTGGTCTACTAAGAAGCCCATTAAAGCATTCTTTATTTCTGTTACAGTGTTTTTTTGTTGTTGTTGTTTTTTAATCTTTTTGGTTCTTTTAGGATTTCCATCTCTCTTTTCAGATTGCCATCTGTTCTTGCATGCTATTTACTTTATCCTTTAGAGTCTTTAGTATATTAATCAGAATTATTTTAAATTACTGGCCTGATAATTCCAACATCCCTGCCACATCTGGTTCTGATACTTGCTCTGTCTTTTCACTGTGCTGTTTTACCTTTTGTAATGTCTTGTAATTTTTTTTCCCTGATAGCCAGGATGATGTAGGAGACATAGGAACAGCTGTAAATAATGCTTTACTAATGTGGTGGCAAGGAGTTGGGGGAAGGGAGTCATTCTAAGATTAGGTCTCAGTCTTAATGAGTCTATCCCCTGAACTTCACAAGTGTTTACACTTTTTTTCTCTCCTCTTAGGTGGAAAAGAATGGCTAGAGTGGGCTGGAGTTGAATACTTCACTTCTCTCACATGAAAGGCTAGAGGAAGCTGGAGTTGGGTATTCCTCTTCCATGGGTCAGTTCAGTTCAGTTCAGTTGTTCAGTCATGTCCGACTCTTTGTGACCCCATGGACCACAGCACGCTGGGCCTCCCTGTCCATCACCAACTCTCGGAGTTCACTCAGACTCACCCATCGAGTCGGTGATGCCATCCAGCCATCTCATCCTCTGTCGTCCCCTTCTCCTCCTGCCCCCAATCCCTCCCAGCATCAGAGTCTTTTCCAATGAGTCAACTCTTCGCATGAGGTGGTCAAAGTACTGGAGTTTCAGCTTTAGCATCATTCCTTCCAAAGAAATCCCAGGGCTGATCTCCTTCAGAATGGACTGGTTGGATCTCCTTGCAGTCCAAGGAACTCACAAGAGTCTTCTCCAACATCATAGTTCAAAAGCATCAATTCTTCGGCACTCAGCCTTCTTCACAGTCCAACTCTCACATCCATACATGACCACTGGGAAAACCATAGCCTTGACTAGACAGACCTTAGTCGGCAAAGTAAAGTCTCTGCTTTTGAATATGCTATCTAGGTTGATCATAACTTTTCTTCTAAGGAGTAAGCGTCTTTTAATTTCATGGCTGCAGTCACCATCTGCAGTGATTTTGGAGCCCCCCCAAAATAAAGTCTGACACTGTTTCCACTGTTTGCCCATCTGGGTCAGTTAGGCTATGATAATACACCAGCATGTTAGACTTGGGTTAACTAGTTCCCCTGGAAAGAAGGCCTTTTTTCTTTTTGGCCACACATGTGGGAACCATGCAGTTTTGTTTTTTTTTTCCCCTCAATGTAGGAGAAATCCTCTCTTGCTTTTCTTAGAATCACTTTTAGTAAGAGACAATATTATTTCCCTGCATGATGTCAGATTTTCCTTAACAGCTTGATCATGTTTCAGTGATACAGAGCTTCTTGTTTCTCAAGTGTTTGGAGCCAAATGTGTGGCAAATAATCTTTCTGTTCATCAAGGTATTTGCTAATGTTCCTTGAAACTCGAAAACACCTAGCTCTCAATCTGTAACATTTTACAAATATTTCTTAGAAAGATGTGCTCTAAATAATCAGAATCTCTACAAATGCATTTCATTTGCTTCTTTGGCAAGAGAAGCTTCATTTTCTCTCGAGACTTACCTCAATCACTCAGCATTATGTTTCTCCTGAAAATTCTTCACTCCAACTGCACAACCTGCATTTCTATAGTAAAAATTGTGTACTTTCTTCTACCATATGGTCTAAGGACTTCTTCTAAAAAAAGAAAAAGTTGGTGTTCTCTCTCTTAAAGATTGCAAAAATGACCATCCATAGGATGGATGTCCTTCTGCAGTTTCTTGAAAAGACTGTATCCACTTAATGGCCAATAATTAGGGGACATACATTTCTACACACAATTTGTTAGGCATTAAGCTTTATTTATTTATCCAACAGACATCTAGTGATTACTTACCACATGTTGGGCATTGTGCTAGGTACTGGAGATATAGTGATCAAGATGGTGTGTAAAGTCCTAGCTCTTCCAGTTGGCAAAGTCTAGAAGAAGATATAGAGAAGTTGAGCACACAGCTGCAGAGTAGCATGGTGACTACTAGGACATGGAAAGTACAGGCTGCCAGGACAGCAAGTAGTATGATTAATGATGATGATTGTAGCCAACTTATGTTTAGGAACACTATGTCCTGAGCACTGTTACAATTTAAACTTCTCAGCAACTCTCTGACATTGGTACTTATTATCATCTCCTTCTATGTATGAGGAAACTAAGGTACAGAAAAATTAGGTAACTTGTTTAAAGTCCTACAACTAATAAGTGACAGAACCATTATTTAGGGGTACCTCTGATGGCTTCCCTGGTGGCTCAGATGGTAGAGAATCGACTTGCAATGCAGGACACCCAGGTTTGATCCCTGGATCAGGAAGATCCCTTGGAGAAGGAAATGTCAACCCACTTCAGTATTCTTGCTTGGAGAATTCCATGAACAGAGGAGCTTGGCGGGCTACATGGGATTGCAAAGAGTCAGACGTCCCTGAGCAGCTTTCACTTTCACGTTCTCTTCTGGTCGCTAAGTGGTAAAGAACTGGCCTGCCAATGCAGGAGACACAGGTTCAATCCCTGGTCCAGGAAGATCTCCGGAGAAGGAAATGGAACCCACAGCAGTATTCTTGTCTGAAAAATCATGAACAAAGGATCTTGGCTGGTTATAGTCCATAAGGTCACAAGCAGTCAGACATGACTTAGTGATTGAACAACGACAACCCAGATTCAGTGACATGGAGAAGGCTTCTAGGAGGAAATGATGTGTAAGCTTGGAGTTGACAAAAGGTAGGAGTTTTCAGGAAAAAGAGTCAGAGGTGACATATCCCAGACAGAGGAAATAATATACACAAATACTGGCATTAGGAAAGAACAAATAATGTTCTGAGAATTGAAAAAGGCTCAATTTTGACAAGAGGAAGAAGGGGTGAATTAAGCTGGAGTAAGAAAGGACAGACTGTGAAGGGTATTTGTCGTTGTTCAGTTTATCAGTCATGTCTGACTCATTGTGATCCCATGGACTGCAGCATGCCAGGGTTCCCTGTCCTTCACTATCTCCTGGGGTTTGCTCAAACTCATGTTCATTGAGTTGCCACCCAACCGTCTTATCCTCTGTTGCCCTCTTCTCCTGCCTTCAATCTTTCCCAGCATCAGGGTCTTTTCCAGTGAGATGGCTCTTCACATCAGTTAGCCAAAATACTGGAGCTTCAACGTCAGCCTAAGTCCTTCCAATGAATATTCAGGGTTGATTTCTTGTAGGATTATCTGGTTTGATCTCTTTGCTGTCCAAGGGACTCTCAAGGGTCTTCTCCAGCACCACAATTTGAAAGCATCAATTCTTCGACTCTCAGTCTTCTTTATGGTCTAACTCTCACATTCATACATGACTACTGAAAAACCATAGCTTTGACTATATGGATTTTTGTCAGCAGAGTGATATTTCTGTTTTTTAATACTCTGTCTAGGTTTGTTATAGCTTTTTTTTCAAGGAGAAAGTGTTTTTTAATTTCATGGCTGCAGTCACTGTCCACAATGATTTTGGAGCCCAAGAAAATAAAGTCTGTCATCATTTCCATTGTTTCCCCATCTATTTGCCATGAAGAGTATGAAAAATAAAGAAAGTGTTAGTTGTTCAGTTGTGTCCAACTCTATGAGGCCCCATGGACTGTTGCTCACCAAGCTCCTCTGTCCATGGAATTCTCCATGCAAGAATACTGGAGTGGGTTACCATGTCCTTCTCCAGGGGATCTTCCTGACCCAAGGAGTGAACTTGGGTCTCCCGCAATGCAGGCAGATTCTTTACCATCTGAGCCACCAGGGAAGCCCTGAAGAGTATGGTGGTCTATTTAAGGGATTTGATTTTTTCTTAAGAGTGGGGAGCCACTTGAAGTAGGAGGGTGACATGATAAAACTGTTTTCAAAGCTCCTCTGATTGTAGAGCGGAGAATGGATTCGAGGGAGGCCAGGAGCACCCATGAGGTGTCCTGACAGATGGCTGTTGCAGTATTTGAACGAGTGATGCTGACATCTGCCCTAGGGTTAATGGCAGTGGACATGGAGGGCAGGAAGACCCGAGGAGTCTCTGGAAGACAGAGTCCATGGGAATGGGTGACATGGAGGATAAGAAAGGGAAAATGAAGCTCTTGCTTGGCTAGTATTGAGCAAATGATGCCAGGTTCTATGAGAGGGAGAAGAGTTAGCAGAATAGATTTAGTGAAAGGAGGGCGATGAGCTCACCTTTGGACATGTTGAGTTTTAGGAGATTGTGCCTGGATGATGGTTGGATAGATAAGTCTGAAGCTTAAGAGATGGATCTGAACTATAATGACTTTCCGATGCCTTCATCAGTTAGATAGTAGTTGAAGGCATGAGATTTAATGAGATTTTCCTGAGAGAGTGTGCAGACTGAGAAGAGAAGATGGCCCAGGTTAGCACTTAAGAACTGTGTCCTGTGATGAAACTGAGACGGGTGGATGGAAAAAGAAAATCCAGAAGAATGTATTGACCTAGAAATTTAAGGAGAAATCTTCAAATGTAAAGGAGAAGGGTCAGCCTTGTAAAATTCCAATAGAGTTCAGGTAAAAATTAGTGACACGGAGGCGCCTCTAGATTGCATAGTCTAATATCAATCCTGAACAATTTCTGAATGTGTAAATAGCCAGATTCCAGTTCCAGAAGAGCAAAACTTTATTGGCTTAAATCAAAAGGTAGAATATAACGTCCAGGAAGCAAAGGTGGCAGCTTATCCTGTTGAAAGACTGTACCTCTTACTTCTATTCAATTCAACTGACTTTTTTGAAAGTCTGCATGAGCACAGCATGGCAGAAGCCTGAGTATGATGTAATCTGTTCTTGGCACTTAGTTAATGGAAAACGTTAACTCTTCTCCTTGTCCCGTAGGTCCAGTTGAATCCAGGACTTGATGTGAGGAATGGTGAGCCTCCTTTTCTGAATGGCACCTCGGGAGCTGACACTCTTCCCCAAGGCTCCAGGCTGATCCCTGTCTCTGCAATTAGGACCCTAGAGTTGAGGAGTCGAAGGAGTCGGGGCAGGAGGTTCAAGGTGGGCTCCCTGGAGTGGTCTGAGCCTGGTGGGCGGCCAGCGTCAGACGGTTCCGGTGACACTTTGTGGAAAAGCCCTGGTGGCTCAGCTCAGCCCAGCAGCCCAGCCACGGAATCCCAACCGCAACTGTCTTCTCTTCACCTCGAACCCGGGGCCAGAATGAAGGTCCTCGGCCGGGAAAACAGCTTCGAGAAGCTGGAGGCAGAGACCAATGTTGACACCGGATTCACCGTGGTCAGTTCTGAACCCAGGCCATCTTTTGCGAGCAGGTTTCCGAGGAGTCTTCAGACCCACCAGCCACCATCATGCTTGTCAACCTCTTTCTCAGGGTCAGCTGCTTCCAAAAACAACAGGATCTTTAAGGAAAGGGTTCACCCCCTGTCACTTGCTGGCCAAAGGGACCTTGGTGCTAAGAAGATACTCTCAGAATGTCCCCTTTCTCTGCCAGTCCAAGGTGAAGCGAAAGAAGCAGAAGAATTCTTTATATAGCATAAGACGACTGTGGATTTCTAAAACCAAGATCAAATAGGATGTTCTAGAAATGGAGCACTGACCCAGAATCAGCCTGTTTCTTGTTCATCTGAGGGGGCCTGAACGTGAGCCATGCATGGATCTGCATCACTTTTATTTCAAATATTCCAAGTTTAGTGGCACTGTGCGGTGTTGATGAATGGTTTGCTATCGTGGTCATGAGGGAATGCAGCCAACGCACAGGGAAAAAGCCCAGTGGCTCAGATCCTTGGGGACACTCTAACCCAGCTGGGCGTGTTGAGTTCAGCATCTATCAGGATAATTGCATTGTATGCAAATGAGTTGGATGTGTTATGCAGTGCTGATTAGTGACTGTAATTTGGTTTTCATTTTTACTTGGGTTGCATAGCTCATGCCCCTGGGACAGCATTGGACTATTTATTCTTTAGTGTTTTTTTAATTTTTATGTGACCTCATTCGGTAACTAGGTCCTGTTCAGCACGAACCCTCCAGTGATTTTTGCCTTGAAAGTTGTTTGCATCTGGAATGAATTAACATGCAAAATGTTTTGAAAATTGCAAACATTTTTTCCCCCCTGTTTAATGAGCAGCAACACTGGAAGCCAAAAAAATCAGGTTAAAAGTGAAAGCTAGGCTCCAGGGTTTTCTCGCTCCTCCATTTCTTGTTTGTTTCTGTACTACTCTAGTGGGGCCAGTGGTTTGTATAATTAAGTAGAGAGGAGTGGGATGTGACTGGATGATTTGAAATCTAGACCGAGTGTGGCAGGAAGATTGCATTGGTTTCCTCACTAGAGCAGGACTTGGGTTCTTTTGGCCATGGACAAATTGCTAAATTCCTTTGTAATTCTCATTCATTCATTTATACATTCACTAGATGCAGCAAATTGTATCAAACACCTCCCTTTGAATAAGACATTGACATATGGTGCATATAGGTTCTGTGGCCATCAAACCCAAAACTTGTTTATGGTTTTGCCTTATGATAAATCCATTCTATCAGCTTTTAAGAACATGTTGGAGTGCAAACATTTCCCTGGGAAACATTTCCACAATTGATACCACACTTGCTGCGTCAGATTGTGTGAAGAACCTGAGGATGAAGATTGGGCATACTGTGAACTGCAATTAGAATCATAATGGACAAATACTTAATTGCTCACATGGTGTCTTGTTTGATTGGGTTGATACATGTTCAAAAACACCTGAGGTCTGTGTATTTCAGTTAATTTAGGAGGTTATTTTATTCCAAGAACTTCATTTTCCAAAACAGATGTTTAGTGACTATAAATGCTGATTTAGCTGAATCTTTTGAAGACCCTAACACTCACTACACCCAACTGCAGAGAAAGGTGAGTTCAGACTTAGGGATGAATCTCATGGTAGTGAGACTGGCCTGGGTTTAGGTGCTCTGTCTGTCTAAAAGAATAGAAATGGAAGACAGCTGCAAATGGACAAAGACAAGACTTATAAATGGATTTTTGTCCTTACACTATCAATATATTTTTATCCCCATATTTTTTCTTCCCTCAGATTAGAGTTAGATCTTAGAATGTGGAATGAAGAACTTACTTTTAGTTTAATTTTCTATAATAGGCGTTTAAAAAAAAATTAAAGTCTTATTTAAACTGAACTATTGAGCTGCCTTGAAAAGCACAGCAGGAAGTTTTGAGGTTTCTTTCTGGCTTTTTTGAGGTTATCTAATTCCTTTAACATAATACATGGGTAAGAATAGAAGTACATGGAAATCATGAAGAATATTGAGGAATTTGAATGGTAACTTACAAAACTGACTTGTAAAATAAGAGTGTGCTCGTAGAATGTCACCTTCTCTATCCTCCTGCTCATGATAGGAATTCAATTTACCACATGATAGGAGAGAAATACCAGTGGGTAGGAGAGAAATACCAGAGGGTGGATGATAAAGGCCCAAATTTGGGTCTCAGTTTTAAAATTTGCTATTTATATGTGACCTTAAACCTTTGATCTTCTGTTGCCTTAACCTCTGTAGCAAGGTTGTTAGAAAAATCAACATTATGCATATGAAAGCATTCGGATATTGTTAAACACTGTAAATATGTAAGATATTATAATTTCATTTTTTTTTTTTTTTTTTTTATAATTTTTATTTTTACTTTAGTTTACTTTACATTACTGTATTGGTTTTGCCAAACATTGACATNTAATTTCAAATGATCCTTCATACCCATATTTTAAAATGTATTAACAATAAAGGATTTTTAAAAAACAACCTTTAGTAAAAGCAATGATAAAAGAAAAAAAGAAAATCCAATTCTCTCACATTTTTGCAATATGTGTCATTTATGTTTATATATCTGGAGGAAAATTATAGGATCAAATATATCCTAAAAGTTCAAAAAAGATTACATATAACAAGAGATAAACTATGAACTAGTCTAATCCAATTTATCAAATTATCCAGATTCTTTACTTACCTGTACTGTATTTCTTGAAATGTAAAATGTATCATGAGGGACTTCTGATGATCAGATAATCTTACATTTTTTATAGGTATATTTAAACTCAGTTGCATTTCAGTTGTTTGGCTCTTTTTAACCCTTATGCTGCTGCTTCTGCTGCTGCTAAGTCAGTATTCACATTTTTTTGCAAGCATTATTTGGATATTGCTAAACATTAATAGAAATGGTAACATTTGGAAGCTTGCAAATGTGTTTGTTAGAGGAAGTTGATGTTTAGTTACTGAGTCCATGGACTGTAGCCCGCCAGGCTCCTCTGTCCATGGACTTCTCCAGGCAAGAATACTAGAGTAGGGTGCCATTGTCTTCTTCAGGCAATACTCCCAACCCAGGAATTGAACCTGCGTCTTCTGCACTGCAGGTGGATTCTTTACCACTGAGCCACCAGGGAAGCCTGTTAGGGGGAGTAGAGAGGGAAGGAGAGGGACACACCTTGATTGACAAAGTAAGTGAGCAAGGGTCTCAGCTGCACCCCATCTGTCCTTGGCTCTGCTGGTGTCACAGAGTCCAAGCTTGTACTGCCGGCCACATGACAGACCAATAAATCCAGAGACAAATTATTGATGCAAGGAATAGCAATATTATTCAGAAGCTGAGATGATGGTGGACAAGTGTCCCAAAGAACCATCTTGCCTGGGTTTTGGATGCTAGTTTCTTTTATAGAACAAAGGTGGGGGCAGAGGTGAGGCTGTAAAGTAAAAAGGGTGATATGTTGTTGCAAACATTTCCTGGTTCTGGGGACTCTAGAGGGGATGTATTCATTTCTTTCTTCCCGCAGTCATTCTTAGGTGGGCTTGGTCAGGAGGTTTCCTGTGAACTGAGCAAACATGTTTTAGTTTAACAATAAGGCACAGGAGATGGGATTCTCAGAGATGGGCCATTATGTATACCTTCACTTCTCGGCCTTTTGGCTAAGATCAAGTGGTGGCTCGGATGGAAAGCATCTGTCTACAATGTGGGAGACCTGGGTTCAATCCCTGGGTCGGAAAGTTGCCTGGAGAAGGAAATGGTAACCCACTCCAGTACTCTTGCCTAGAAAATCCCATGGATGGAGGAGCCTGGTGTCCATGGGGTCGCAAAAAGTTGGACACGACTGAGCGACTTCATTTTCTTTTTCTTTTTTAAGCTATAGGCAACATTCCTTTGTAATGATTAACTTGTAGAAAAAGCGATACAAAGGTTAGAATAAAAGAAACATCCAATATGGAGTCAGATTGGTTCTCTATTACAGCCGGGCTTTGTGGAAGTGACCTTGGATATTTCACCACTGACAACAACCCAATTACACGTGGGAGGTGCTGGAGACAGGGGTGGGAGGAGGTGAAAACCCCTTCCTTCCCTCCCAGGCAGATATGCAGAAAGGGGAGGGAAAGGGGAGAGAAAAGAATGGGTACAGACCCATTGGCTGTTAATTGGCAACTCCTAACTTTCATCTCCTTGTTATAAAACCTAGCCAGAAATTCCTGGGATAACTTAACCTTAACCCTGGATGCCTTTCTTTCTTTTTTTGACTGCCCAGGGGCTTCACTAGTTGCAGAACCTGGGCTCAGTTGTCCCACAGAATGTGAGATCTTAGTTCCCCGACCAGGGGTCAAATCTGCATTCCGTGCACTGGACTGAGTATCTCCTGGCTTGGTGGCTCAGATGGTGAAGAATCTACCTGCAATGCATAAGTCATAAGTTCAGTCTTTGGGTAGGGAAGACCCCCTAGAGAAGGGAATGGCTACCCACTCCAGTTTTCTTGCCTGGAGAATTCCATGCACAGAGGAGCCTGGCAGGCCACAGTCCATGGGTTGCAAAGAGTTGGACACGACTGAGCGACTAACATACATTGGAAGGCAGATTCTTAACCACTGGACCACCAGGAAAGTCCCCCTGCCCACCCCCGGCTATCTTTCTTGTCTTATCTAAGCCACAGAGTGTGGATTTTCCCCCTCCTTTTCCTTTTCCTTCTTTCCCCGCACCCCTTCCTTTTCATTCCTTTGTCTTTCTTTTCCTTCTTTCCTCCTCCTTCTGTCTTTTCCTCCCTCTGGGGGTGTGAATTTGATACTCTCTTCATTCTTCACTCTGTTTAAAATACTTCGTCTTTGTAGCATCTCCCAAGATTCCTCAGGGGTTGACCTGTAGCTAGAACTTCTGACAGCTTGCCTTGGCTCAGCTGGGAGAGGATCAGATGGAAGGTTTACTTTTTCCCTGAGGACATTCTCTCCACCTTCCCATTCATTGCTGGGATCCTGCTCCGGGGCTGTTCCACCTGCGTCACTTAGAAATGAGCCTGTCTCCCATGGCTTGCTCCTTCCTTTCACATCTCGCCAACCTTTCTCTGAGGTCTGAAGATATTTTCTGAGCATTTCTCACAATTAGCATTTTAAAATATTGTCCATCATTTGTGACAGGAAAACAAAAGGTGCTTATGGCTCCAGAGAGCACATAATGAGGATTTATGTTATTAAGAACTCTAGCCTGCTAAAGTTTATTTCAAAAACGTTGAGACGTCTAGTTATTCCAGGGAATCTATCTGACATGATAAGGTCTCTGCTTAGCATGAACAAGGTATCCTATTTGAAGATTTCATTTGCCATAGGTGATTCTGAGGTTTTTAAGAACAATAATTGTAAAGAAGAACAATAATACTAAATCTTGAATTGATGACTGACTTAAGAACTTCCTTCCTAGGTGGGAGTTTCTTGCTTATGTATTTCCCGCTTTACACCAAGCCTGTAAGGTAGGTGCTACAATGATCCCCATTTCACAGATGAGAAAACCGAAGTACAGAGAGGTCAAGAGCCTAATCAGGAAGGGAGATCTCTGTTTCCGTGTGATGCCTCCCTGCCTCCACACCTTGTATCCTGACAACTGGCATGCTGCCCCGGTTTTCTCCTTATACGCCCCAGACCTGCCCTGGTGGGCTCCATCTTGTCCTGTAGGTCTTAGGGTCCACGCCCTGTCAGGACAGGCCTGACTAGATGACACCTTATTAAACCATCCTGGGCACCAGACGCTGCTAGGATTGTGGTTGATTCATGCTAATGTCTGTTATAAATCATAGTCCTTTATATATCCATTTCCACGGGAAAGCATTTGCATTCTGCAATTTTCTCTTACTTTGCGCAATGGTCTGAATTACGAAATTAAGTGTGACTCAATCTTAGCAGGACTGGACTTTTTAGTGGGCTGTGTGAACGCTTCCCTTGTTTTCCACTAGAGCATTAATCTGCCAGTAGAGGGCACTGTTGTGACACAATCGAATGACTGCAGGGGGCCTCTCCAAGCTTTTCCCCTCCGCTTCAACGCAAGAGAGTACAACATAGATATTTTAAAATTAATTTATATTCAGGAAATTTCCCCATAGGAGTCTCAGCAGGAGGTAGACCCCCTGAAACACTTTCCATCCTTGCATCCCTCGAGGTAGTCACGATGCCAATATGGTGTTCTCCCCTGGAGGTTTGATGTGGGAAAACTTTAGGCTGGGGGTGACGGGCAGAAGTCCCAGGGAGAAGTGATGTCAGCCTTTGGCTTTGGAGCTCATACCCTACACTGGTCCAGAGGCCTGATTTTGGTTGTGATTCATCCTCCTTTTGTTCTTTTGCATTTTTGGAGTCAGTTCTCCCAGCCTTCTGATAAATCCGTTCTCAGCTTGAATCAGTTACAATCAGTTCTGTTCTTGCACCAAATAACAGAGTGAAATCGAGTGAGACAGAGTGAGATCGGGGTTCGGGTCAAGCACAGAATTGGGGCACATCATTAGGGAATTGCGTTTTCAAAGGGATAAACAAAGCTGTTTAAAACCGGTCGTTTGGGGGTTCAGTGTCTCTTTGAAGTTCTCTTGGCTTTGATTCTTTTGAATCTTTTCGTTTGGGATTGCTTCTTTCTTCTCCCTCATGGCTGGGACAGTAAGAAGACCCACCCCCGGCCCTTTAGCAGGCTAAGAAGGAAGCAGCAGGGGACTCCCGGGGCGGGGTGGTGGGGCGCAGTTGCCTCAGAGAACCATAGCCCCAGGGTCACTTCCCACCAGCAAAGCCTCCTAGTGGAGAGACAAAGTCTTTTCTCAGAGTTCCAGAGAAGATTCTCTGATTGGTCTGGCCTGAGTCACATGTCCATGCTTGGATCAATCACTGTGCCCAGATGATGGGATTCTCTGATTGGTGAGGCTGTGGCTCGGTATCTATTTATGTGAATGAGACTTGGGGGGATATAAGAGGTGGGGGTTAGCCCCATTTGAACAAAATTTTCAAGTTTATTGACTATGCCAAAGCCTTTGACTGTGTAGATCACAACAAATTCTGGAAAATTCTTAAGGAGATGGGAATACCAGACCACCTGACCTGCCTCTTGAGAAATCTGTATGCAGGTCAGGAAGCAACAGTTAGAACTGGACATGGAACAACAGACTGTCTCCAAATCGGGAAAGGAGTACATCAAGGCTGTGTATTGTCACCCTGCTTATTTAACTTATATGCAGAGTACATCATGAGAAACGCTGGGCTGGAAGAAGCACAAGCTGGAATCAAGATTGCCAGGAGAAATATCAATAACCTCAGATATGCAGATGACACCACCCTTATGGCAGAAAGTGAAGAGCAACTAAAAAGCCTCTTGATGAAAGTGAAAGAGGAGAGTGAAAAAGTTGACTCAAAGCTCAACATTCAGAAAACGAAGATCATGGCATCCAGTCCCATCACTTCATGGGAAATAGATGGGGAAACAGTGGAAACACTGTCAGATTTTATTTTTTTGGGCTCCAAAATCACTGCAGATGGTGACTGCAGCCATGAAATTAAGACACTTACTCCTTGGAAGAAAAGTTATGACCAACCTAGATAGAATATTAAAAAGCAGAGACATTACTTTGCAACAAAGGTCCGTCTAGTCAAGGCTATGGTTTATCCTGTGGTCATGTATGGATGTGAGAGTTGGGCTATAAAGAAAGCTGAGCACCAAAGAATTGATGCTTTTGAACTGTGGTATTGGAGAAGACTCTTGTGAGTCCCTTGGACTGCAAGGAGATCCAGCCAGTCAATCCTAAAGGAGATCAGTCTTGAATATTCATTGGAAGGATTGATGTTGAAGCTGAAACTCCAAAACTTTGGCCACCTGATAGGAAGAACTGAGTCATCTGAAAAGAGCCTGATGCTGGGAAAGATTGAAGGTGGGAGGAAAAGGGGATGACAGAGGATGAAATGGTTGGATGGCATCACTGACTCAATGGACATGAGTCTGAGTAAAATCCAGGAGTTGGTGATGGACAGGGAGTCCTGGCGTGCTGCAGTCCATGGGGTCTCAAAGGGTCAGACATGACTGAGTGACTGAACAGAAAACGTGGGTTCCCATAGGAAAGGGACTTTTTATTTATCAGAAATATTGAGAAGAGGTGTTGGCAGACAATAGAAGCAGATGTCCTCTGCTGACTGCAACTGTAGCTGGAAAGGAAGGAACACCTTCTGTGCGGTCCCTGTGAGTAGAAATCTGGATGTAGCTCCTGGGTGCCTCTTCCTTGCCACCAGCCTATGATTTTATTTTTTTAAATAAAATCAATCAGGATAATTTTTTTAAATTTAATTTATTTTATTTAATTGTGTTGGATCTTAGGTGCAGCCCATAGGCTCTTTGTTGCAGCATTGGTTGGGAGCTGGTGGTGGTGGGTGGGGATGGGGGCTTCTCTAGTTGTGGTGTGTGGGCCTTGTTACCCCATACATGTGGGATCTTAGTTCCCTGCATTGGAAGGCAGATTGTTAATCGCTGGACCACCAAGGAAGTCCCAAAGAACATAGTTCTGACAATGTGAGACCTAGCATCTGGCTTCCATCAGCCCATTTTGTTTTCTTTTAAAACCTTTATTACTTTCCTAGAGTTATTGTAACAAATGACCATAAACATCATGATGTAAAACAACAGAAAGTTATTCTATCACAGCTCCAGAAGCAGTTGTCAGAAATCAAGGTCAGACATAGGGCTGCTCTACATCCAGAGACACATTGGAGAATCCCTCTCTGCCCTGTCCAGCATCTCCAGGTGTTCCTTGGTTGTGGTTGCAAAACTCTCATCTCTGCCTCGATGTCCACGTTACCTTCTTCTCCTTTATGTCTCCCTATGTCTCTTATCAGAGAAGGCAATGGCACCCCACTCCAGTACTCTTGCCTAGAAAATCCCATGGGCGGAGAAACCTGGTGGGCTGCAGTCCATGGGGTCGTGAAGAGTCAGACACGACTGAGCGACTTCACTTTCATTTTTCACTTTCATGCACTGGAGAAGGCAATGGCAACCCACTCCAGTGTTCTTGCCTGGAGAATCTCAGGGATGGAGGAGCCTGGTGGGCTGCCGTCTATGGGGTCGCACAGAGTCGGACACGACTGAAGCGACTTAGCAGCAGCAGCATGTCTCTTGTAGTGACACTTGATATTGGATTTCAGCACCCTTTCACCCTATACATAATTCAGGATGATTTTCTCTCAAGTTCTTTAACTTAATTATAGCTGTAAAGACCCTTTTTCTAAAGAAGGTCACGTTTACAGGTGCTGGGAGTAAGGAGATGGGCACGCCTTTTGGGGGGACCACGATTTGATCCACCGTAGAGCCCCTACGATGACATGGTTTACGTTGTTCTGGTTTAGTTATCTATTTGTATTGTCTGTCACTCTAGCCCACATTTCTCTCTCTGACTCTCTCACACACAGGCACAGGCACACGTATACACACACAAATACAACCTCCATCAGAGTTAGGACCTGTCATCTCTGTGACTGTAGTCATAAGACCTAAAACAGTACCTAAACCAGAGTGGACAGGGAGTGTTAGCTGATTGACTAAAAGGATGAAAGCGTTGCTTTTCTTGGATTGTGTCGTGTTACCGTGGGGGCAGGAAGAGAAGGGGACGACAGAGGATGAGATGGCTGGATGGCAGCACCGACTTGATGGACATGAGTTTGGGTGAACTCCGGGAGTTGGTGATGGACAGGGAGGCCTGGCGTGCTGCGATTCGTGGGGACGCAAAGCGTCGGACACGACTGAGCGACGGAACTGAGCTGGAACTGGACCGTGCCACCCAGGTACTTAGCGAGCTCCTAACCCACTGATTAGTGCTGGCACATATAAATCTCAGTCTTCCATTTTAAATTATTCATTTATTTTTGGCTGCCCTGTGTCCTCTCGTTCGTGTGGCCTTTTTCTGGTTGTGCCGAGCGGGGGCTCCTCTGCCTTGCCCTGCGTGGGCTTCTCCTGCAGTGGTGTCTCCTGTTGCGGAGCGTGGGCTCTAGGCATTCGGGCGTCAGTAGCTGTGGCTCCCCAGATCTAAAGCACAGGCTCAGGAGCTGTGGCGCACAGGCTTAGTTGCTCCGTGGCACGCGGGATCTTCCCAGACCAGGGACTGAACCAGTGTCCCCTGCATGGGCAGGTAGATTCTTATCCACTGTGCCACCAGGGAAGTCCCTTCAATTTTCATATGTACTCTCTGAGGCAGGCCTGTTTTTTTTTTTTTTTTAAATAATTCTGGGTGAATGCTTCTGCCCTTTAATTCAGAGCGACAGAATTTATGTGCCAAGTGATAAGCTAGATGCCGCCCTAGGAGTAGACAAAGACATGTAGAAATACATATTGCCTAGATTTAGCCTTATTATAATGACCAGTCCAGCTGTAAACAATATTGACTTTTCCCCCTCCTCCCAATATTTGTCTCATCTCAAAGTATAGATTAAGCTAGCAGTCCTTGGGCCATGTGTGCTCAGAGTCTTTAAGTATTTTTTCGATCTAACTCTCCTTTTTCAAGTCAGTCACCTTCCTCAATTTTTATTTCCTTAACTCAGCACTGAACAATTGAGACATGAAAGAGAGGCTTTAGCTGGACTCCAAATTGGTTCTAATAGATTGAAAAGTAGGAGGCTAAATCTTATTTTTGACTGCCTTAGTCTATTTTTTTTTTTTTAATTATAATTAACATGCTTTGCCACCCAAGCAGTTTCCAGCACCTACTGGGAAGAAGTATGAAAGGAGTAATTTCTACTGAGAAACTTTCCAGACACAGAGATAATTGAGTGACAGCAGTGATGCCCCCACAGCTTTGCAGGTTAGTGTGTGACCACCGTACATGCATGGAGGGTTTTGAAACGTCTTCTCAATAAATCTCTTTTGAGCCCCTACCTCCAAGCAGCACAGGGCTAGACACTTGGGAAATATTTGCCTGGTTTGGGACTGAAGGGATTAGAATTGATTCTTGCAGTTTTCTCATGAGAGAAAAGTTCTCACATTTTTGAAGAAAGTAGTCAGTGTATACTAGAGAACCAGGCTTCAATTAAATACGTTGCACACTGCTGTGCTAAATGAGCAAGCTTGAGGAGGGCCCTGCAGACACCACAAAAATGTTCCCCAAGTGCAAAAGCATAAAAACATAACTGCCTTGCTTAGATGTTGCCCTACAAAACTTAACACAGGACTCCTAAGGAAAGAAGAGCAGATTGAGTCGATCAAGGAGATTCATAATTAGTGAACAAATCACTGCCTTAAATGGTTACTCAGTGGTTTTCCCTGCACGGAGTGGGGGCAGAGTTTGCTTTTAGTCACACCCATGAAAGTCTTACTGAGGCCGAGTGATTTAGTGTAAAATTTGACTTTGGGACTATTTGCAGTTTGCCTAGGAAAATGAGGAATTCCAATGAGGGCACTGAGGCCTGCTTCATAAGGAACTTCTTTTTCCTTTTGTTGTGAGCATAATTTAGCAAAGAAGCAAAGGTTTAGCTGTGTCCTGGGAAGTCTTTATTAAATCTGAAGTGTTCCCGCATCACCTCTTGAATTCAATATGTTGGACACCATTCAGTTATACTGCACACTGACATTTTTCTGTCCTATATGGTGCTCAAATGAAGATGATTAATTTCTGTGCCTGTTAGTTTTTTGTAAGGACACTTCTGAAAACCTATGAGCTTCATGAGGAGGAAAGGTACATAGTGGAAACAAGCCAAGATGCTCTTGGCTGTCACTTGTGGCTATGACCGTTTCCCTTGCTCCAAGAGGAGTGAGGGAGAGCGTGCCTGGGAAAAAGGATCCAGGGTGATTTGAAGGTGGGGACGGAGTCGGCGTCCTTGGAAATAACTTATTTAATTACAGATAGAGAGGGATTAGAAAATTAGCAGAGAAAAAGAGGCTGAATAACTTGGTTTACATGGAATACCAGTCACCACCTACGTAGGCCGCAGGCGTCTTCCCGTTCTCCTGAAAGAAAGGAGGCACTGAGGCCCCCCCCGGTCCGATCTTAGAAGCCCAGGCAAAATTAGCAGGCTTTGTGGGTACCCATGCACCAGATGGGAATTCGGCCAGAAAATAGTAGGAGAGAAAAAGAGGCTGAATAACTTGGTTTACGTCGGATACCAATAAATTTCCAAGACAAGGAATTTGCACCATCTACGCTGGGCCACCTGTGCCACTTAAATATCGGAAAGTGCCCCTCCTTGGGCTCCTTCTCGTGTGGGCTTGAAAACCAGGGCAAGTAAGCAGACATGGTGAGCACCCACGCTCCAGATGGGAATTCAGCCAGAAAAACGGAGAGCAAGAAAGAAGCGACATGGTGGAATCAGTTTTTCCGGAAACTGATCCCATTTCTTTATTTTTCAAGTTTGCTTATATACCTTTTGTTATACATAGGGATGAATACAGAGTCACATGGGGGTCAGCAGTCCTGACCTTTATCAAAATCAGGTGCTTTACATAAAAAAAAATCTTAGGGGTTTACATCATCTTCTGGCCATGAGGCAGCTGACATTTTATGATCCTTTCTTTCTGGTAACCAAAAAACTTATTTTTTCCAAGGGTGTTTTTTCTTAAACCAGGCACCACCCTCCAAATAAAGTTGCATTCCTATAGGGTGAGGGTGTAGTGAGTTACAATCAAGAAAGGAATTTATTTAACCTAAGGTTAACATGATTAATCTTAAAGGTTAATACTTATTTCTCTTATATGCTTAAAGGTTAATACTTATTTCTCCTATATGTTAGTTATATTCATTATAAGGGCAGGGAATATGGAGATTTAGCAGCAAACATCAGCCCAATAAATGAAAACCCTTCACCAATGTTCCCCTTATGATCTATTTAGTCTTAAGATAGTGATAAAGTTACATTTTTACATAGCAAGGACACAGTGATTTATAACAAAGTACAGTGATCTATTACAAAAGAGAAAATTCATTAACTCAAAAAGTCTAGTATTGCTAACTTTAAAAACTACTTTACTTCCTTTTCTATATTCCAAATACATTGATTAATACATTCCCAGGTACCTAAGGATATGGAGGCCTGGCGGCAATCATTGACTCAGCAATGAGAAAAGCGCTATGCTAATTAAGACTCTCAAAATACTCCAAAACTCTCTGTGCTGTTTATGGTTGAGAAGTAGTAAACAATCCTGTGCATAGTGGCAGGAGTATGGATAATCCTGTCACACAAGCTAGTCTGTCAGCAGAGAGGTTTGACCTGAGACACCCTTGTCACACCCAGGGCAGGGAATTAGCAGCAATTATTGGCACAACAAATGAAAAACCCTTCACCAATATAATTCCTAACCAACCCACTATACTGACAATTTCCCCAAAGAATTTGCGTTTAGTAAGTCTAAAACATCTCGTGCCTCTCAGGTTGGGAGGCTGTAAACAATCACATGTGGCCGGATGAACCTATACAGGTGGGCTAGATAACCTTCAGAGGAGTCTGTAAGTTGAAACACTCTTGTCATGCCCAGGAATTTTTATTGACTTGGAGCTGCACGTTTACTCCTTCTCCAAGAGAACCGGTGGGGAACAGCTCCCCATAAAGTCAAAGGTGTAGGCGAGAGCATGAAACAGTAAAGTAGATAGACTCTGGTTTTGGGGGTAGATGCTCGGGAACAGGGGGTTTCCTGAGGCTTGATTACGCCTTTGCATATCCCAAGCCTCGTTCCTCATGACCTTTGCCATGGGCGGAGTTCCTCATGCAGCTCCCGGCAAATGAGGAAAGATACTTTTAAATGTATTAAGAAAGAGGTGCCAGAATCTCAGAAGTTTTTACAGAAAGGCAAAGGCTTTGTTTCTTTGAGTTGATAGCTCTGTAGTTTCTGCTCAATTATCCCTGCGTCAGACTTCCCCGGTGGTGCTAGTGGTAAAGAATCTGCCTACCAATGCAGGAGATGCAAGAGGCTCAGGTTCGATCCCTGGACTGGTAAGATGCCCTGGAGGAGGACATGGCAGCCCACTCCAGGATTCTTGCCTGGAGAACCCATGGAAAGAGGAGCCTGGTGGGCTACAGTCCATAAGGTTGCAAAGGTTTGGACATGACTGAAGTGACTTAGCATGCATCCCTGGGTCATAGTCACACAAAGATCCAGTGAGGTCAACTTCCACAGGATAAATGAGTGACTCAGGGAGTGGGAGTGACTGGGGGTGCAGTTCTGCCCCGAGAGAGACTGAAGGCAGAAAGGAGGGCTGTGTCTGTGGTTGGTAATTTTATTTTGCAGACAAGGGGCAGTTGGGGGAGAAGGAAGGAATGAGTCTTCTCGGATAGAAGCCAACCACAGGAGCAGGAACGAGAACAGAAATCAGGCCGGGATCTGCTCTCAGCTGCCAGTGGCCAAGGCAGCAGGATCTTCTGTTTAAAGTGACAGGAGCTGAACCAAATTTCCTGATGCTCTGTGGATGCGTTGCCAGGGGGACAAGTGAAAGATGTGGAGCATCCTAGACACGGTGGCTTAGTCAATGTGGGCTCAGAGCCAAAGTCCATTGGCTTCAGGCCTGGAACTAAGATGAAACCCTGGAGACAAGAGAAAGTGACACTGAGGTGTTTGTGTGTGTGTATGTGTGTTTTGTCCACCTGCCAAGGGGATGCACAGGTCTTTGGTAGGATAATAATCATCACTCAAGCATAATGAACACTCAATATGTCCAAGGTGATGTTCCTTTTAAAAAAAAATATTTCCTTATTTGGCTGCAAGGGCTCTTAGCTGTGGCATGCAGGGTCTTTGATCTTCATGGCAGCATACAGCGTCTTTAGTTGTGACATGAGAACTCTTGGTTGTGGCATGTGGGACCTAGTTCCTTGATCAGGGATCAAACCGGGGCCCTCTGCATTGGGAGCATGGAGTTTTAGCTACTGGATCTCCAGGGAAGTCCCTAAGGCCCTATTCTAAGACTTTTTCAGTGTACAACTCAAAGTCTAAGACTTTTACATATATGTGGCTCAGTTCAGTTCAGTTCAGTCGCTCACTCCTGTTCGACTCTTTATGGCCCCATGAATCACAGCACACCAGGCGTCCCTGTCCATCACCAACTCCCGGAGTTCATTCAGACTCATGTTCATCGAGTCAGTGATGCCATCTAGCCATCTCATCCTCTGTTGTCCCCTTCTCCTCCTGTCCCCAATCCCTCCCAGCATCAGGGTCTTTTCCAATGAGTCAACTCTTCGCATGAGGTGGCCAAAGTATTGGAGTTTCAGCTTCAGCATCAGTACTTCCAATGAACACCCAGGACTGATCTCCTTCACAAGGGACTGGTTGGATCTCCTTGCAGTCCAAGGGACTCTCAAGAGTCTTCTCCAACACCACAGTTCAAAAACATCAATTCTTTGGCGCTCAGCTTTCTTCACAGACTAACTCTCACATCCATACATGACTACTGGAAAAACCATAGCCTTGACTAGATGGACCTTTGTTGGCAAAGTAATCTCTGCTTTTCAATATGCTATCTACGTTGGTCACAACTTTCCTTCCAAGGAGTGTCTTTTAGTTTCATGGCTGCAATCACCATCTGCAGTGATTTTGGAGCCCCTCAAAATAAAGTCTGTCACTGTTTCCACTGTTTCCCCATCTATTTCCCATGAAGTGATGGGACCAGATGCCATGATCTTCGTTTTCTGAATGTTGAGCTTTGAGCCAACTTTTTCACTCTCCTCTTTCACTTTCATCAAGAGGCTTTTTAGTTGCTCTTCACTTTCTGCCATAAGGGTGGTGTCATCTGCATATCTGAGGTTATTGATATTTCTCCCAGCAATCTTGACTCCAGCCTGTGCTTCTTCCAGCCCAGCGTTTCTCATGATGTACTCTGCATAGAAGTTAAATAAGCAGGATGACAATATACAGCCTTGACGAACTCCTTTTCCTATTTGGAACCAGTCTATTGTTCCATGTCCAGTTCTAACTGTTGCTTCCTGACCTGCATATAGGTTTCTCAAGAAGCAGGTCAGGTGGTCTGGTATTCCTTTCTCTTTCAGAATTTTCCACAGTTGATTGTGATCCACACAGTCAAAGGCTTTGGCATAGTCAATAAAGCAGAAATAGATGTTTTTCTGGAACTCTTGCTTTTTTGATGATCCAGCGGATGTTAGCAATTTGATCTCTGGTTCCTCTGCCTTTTCTAAAACCAGCTTGAACATCAGGAAGTTCACGGTTCACGTATTGCTGAAGCCCAGCTTGGAGAATTTTGAGCATTACTTTACTAGTGTGTGAGATGGGTGCAATTGTACGGTAGTTTGAGCATTCTTTGGCATTGCCCTTCTTTGGGATTGGAATGAAGACTGACCTTTTCCAGTCCTGTGGCCACTGCTGAGTTTTCTACATTTGCTGGCATATTGAGTGCAGCGCTTTCACAGCATCATCTTTCAGGGTTAGAAAGATATGTGGTTCAGTGGTAAAAAATAAATAAATAAATAAATAAAACAAATCCACCTGCCAATGCAGAAGATACAGGAGACATGGGTTCGATCCCTGGGTCGAGAAGCTTCCCTGCAGGAGAAAATGGCAATCCACTCTCATATTCTTGCCTGGAAAATTCCATGAACAGAGGAGCCTGGTGGGCTACAGTCCATAGGGTCACAAAGAGTCAGACACGACTTAGCCAGTGAGCGATTACACTTGTTAACTCATTTAATCCTCACAACGACTCTGCAAGGGAGGCACTATTATTATCTTATTTAATAAATGAGGAAACTGAGACAGAATATAAGCACAACTTTCTACTTGTGCAACAAGATAGAGCCTGGCCTGAAAGATCTGTAATTCCCGACTTTATGTTGCCTCACTATATGTGAATATATGACTGAATAATGGTCCCCAAAGACATCTACTTCCTGTCCCTGGAATCTGTGGATATTACTTGATGTGAAGAAAGAGACTTTGCAAATGTGGTTAAGAATGTTGAGATGGGAAGATTATTCTGGATTACTATTCCGTGGTGTCTAAATATAATCACAAATTTTCTTACAAGAGGGAGATTTGACTACAGAAGAGGCAGAAGATGCTGTGTTGATGGAAACAGGGGGAAGAAGGTGATGTGATGGGAGGAAGGAGTCATGAGCAGGTGGCTTCTGGAAGGTGGAAAAGGCAAGGAAACAAACTCTTCTATAGAGCCTCCAGAAGAGCCAGCTTTGCCAACATCTTGGTTTTCACCCTGCCAAACCCATTTCAAACTCTTGGACTCCAGAATTTGAAGATAATAAATTCACGTTGGTTTCAGTCACCAGGCTCATGATAATCTGTTACAGCAGCTGTAGGAAATGAATAGACCATGATTCTCAACTCTTTTCATAGAAAAGCATAAAGGTGATGCCTGTCCTCAAGGCGTATACTCACATTTTAATACCCTTGACTCCCACCAAATTAAACAGTGTATGTATCAATATATGTTGTACATGCATATATGCATGCACATGTGTGTTTGTTCGGTCATCTGTGTTATTTATGTTACACATGTATCTGATTCCTCTAAGAGGAGGTAAGACTGGGAAAAGTACAGCTTGTCTCAAATTATCATATTTCCCAAGTCATATAATAGGGTATTTAGCTCATAATAGATGTTAGATAGTAATTGCCTGCATTATATTGACAATCATGTCTATGGGTAAAATTTTATTCTATAACATTGACAACGTTTAAAGACTATCTTTAGGGGCTTCCCTGATGTCCAGTGATTAAGAATCCACCTTGCAATGCAAGGGTTATGGGTTCCATCCCTGGTTGGAGAACTAAGTTCTTGCACGCTATGGAGCAACTAAACCTGTGGGTTGCAACTCCTGAGTCTGCAGGCACCAATTAAAGAGTACGAATAACGCAACGAAGACCCCTTGTGCCACAACTAGGACCCGATGCAGCCAAATAATAAAAAATAAAAACTGGTCTACCTTGTTTAAAATAAAAACTATCTTCAATCTAAAATGCAGGTTTTGTTAGTATTCATGGATTGGGGGGCCAACACAAGATTAGTTTCACTCGCAGATAGTTTATTACTCTCCCTTCCCAAGAAGAGGGGGCAGCATGCCATGTTATGCAGGGCCACATGGCTCCACGGTTGGTCAGAAGAGGAGGGAGAAAACATGCCCAAGAGCCTTTATTGTGGTGTCTGGGGAAGGAACAGGTGAGACAGGTTTCCAGGTTTAGGACTGGCTAGTTTGAATATTTCAGGCTTCCCTGGTGGCTCAGATGGTAAAGAATCCACCTGCAATGCGGGAGACCTGGGTTCACTCCCTGGGTTGGAAAGATCCCCTGGAGGAGGGCATGACAACCCACTCCAATATTCTTGCCTGGAGAATCCCCATGGACAGAGGAATCTGGCGGGCTACCGTTCATGGGGTCGCAGAGTCAGACATGACTGAGCAAGTAAGCACGCTGGGTGTAGGGGCCGGATCTAGTCAGCTGGTACGTGGCCCTGGAGTGAGTAGGATTAGGCAGATTGGTCCAGTGTGAAGAATTTGGTGAGAGCCAGATTGAGGTGATTGAGATGTGGACTGTGGATTGACTGTTTGTCAGTGAAAGGCTTGCTCTCAGGTAAGTCTTTTAACTATCTCTAGGAAGTGGCTAGTCCTGAGAGGGGCAGTCTCTCCAGGCTCAGCAAGGCTCAAGATGTCAAAGCATCAGAATAAAAAGACACACTTAATCCAAATGAAGAAACCACTTCCGGACATACAGAACAGTTAGAATATGATGGTGACTCTTTCCCCGAATACTTGTTTTGTGCTTGGCCTGGTGCCATGTGCTTTGCATGTATGAACTCAGGAACTTCTGAGCTGGTGATATTCTAGCTAGGTTAAGTAACTTGCCCAAAGGCAGTCTGTTGGTAAACGCCTAAATTAGGATTACCATCCTAGACAGTCTGGCCCCCTGGAACCGCGAACAGGCCAGTACTTTTGATGAAGGTGGCATGTGGCTCAATTGCTCAGTCGTGTCTGACTCTGACTGCATGGACTGTAGCCCGCCAGGCCCCTCTGCACATGAAATTCTCCAGGCAAGCAGAGCGGAGTGGGTTGCCATTTCTTTCTCCAGGGGATTTTCCTGGCCCAGGACTCGAACCTGGATCTCCTCCCTTGCAGGTAGATTGTTTACTGACTGGGCCATCAGGGACGCCCTGAAGGTGGCATGGGGCAGTTCAAAAACACAGCAGAGGTACAAAATGAACTTGGTGAGAAGGTGGGTGCAGAGCTGACTATATATTCTTCTCAGTGGGGAGAAGAATGAAATATTATGTCTATTTAAAAATTCTTCTTCTTTTTCTATTGTAGTTTAATTACTTTACAATGTTGTATTATATTCTTCAGTTCAGTTGCTCAGTCGTGTCCGACTCTTTGCGACCCCATGAATTGCAGCACGCCAGGCCTCCCTGTCCATCACCATCTCCCAGAGTTCACCCAGATTCATGTCCATCGAGTCGGTGATGCCATCCAGCCATCTGTACAGCAAAGTGAATCACCTATATGTAAACATATATACTCCCTTGTGGAGCTCCCTCCAACCTCCCACCCCATCCCACCCTGCTAGGTCATCACAGAGCACAGAGCTGAGCTCCCTGTGCTATATAGCAGGTTCCCACTAGCTACCTGCTTTACATATACTATACTGACGGTAGTGTATATGTATATGTATATACATATACATATACTATATACTATATACATATACTATACTGACGGTAGTGTACATCCGTCAGTCCTAATCTCCCAACCCTCCCTCCCTCATTGTGTCCATATGTCCCTTCTTTATGTCTGCGTCTACATTTCTGCCCTGCAAATAGGTTCATCTGTACCATCTTCCCAGATTCCACATATATAGGTTTTATTTATTTTTTTATTATTCTTTCTTTGCTATTTTTTAAGTTATGAAATCATGATAACACACTTACAGAAGACTTGGAAAATGCAGAACAAAGTTACATATATAGTTCCACTATGTGAAAGTCACTCAGTTGTGTCCAACTCTTTGGGACCCCATGGACTATACAGTCCAGGGAATTCTCCAGGCCAGAGTACTGGAGTGGGTAGCCTTTCCCTTCTCCAGGGCATCTTCCCACTCAGTGATCATACCCAGGTCTTCTGTAATGCAGGCAGATTCTTTTACCAGCTGAGCCCCAACAGCTATTTTTTAAAGTAGATAAATTAAAAGTTTTAGTTGGAATTTCAATATCAACTAGAAGTCAATAGAATTCATAGAATGAACATACAGAATAGTAGAAGGATATAGTAGTCCTGAAAAGCACCATGAACCAATTCAACATAGTTAAGATTTATACAGTTTCACACAATAGTAGAATGCAATTCTATTCATGTTCTCATAGACTATAAACTAGGAGACACTGTAATATAACCAGGGACATAAAACAAAGTGCAAGTTTTCAAGGTCTAAAGGTATTGAAATCATAGTCTGTTCTCTTATCACTGTGGAATTATGTTAGGAATCAATATCAAAAGTTATTTGAAAATAACTCATATATTTTCTTTTTTTTTTAATTTTTATTTTAACTTTAGTTTACTTTACAATACTGTATTGGTTTTGCCAAACATTGACATGAATTGACCACGAGTATACATGCGTTCCCAAACATGAATCCCCTCCCATCTCCCACCCCATAACATCTCTCTGGGTCCTCCCCATGCACCAGCCCCAAGCATCCTGCATCCTGCATCGGATATAGACTGGTGATTCGTTTCTTACATGATAGTATACATGTTTCAATGCCATTCTCCCATCTCACCCCACCCTCTCCCTCTCCCCCAGAGTCCAAAAGTTCACTCTATAGATCTGAGTCTCTTTTGTTGTCTCGCATACAGGGTCATCATCACCATCTTTCTAAATTCCATATATATGCGTTAGTATACTGTATTGGTGTTTTTCTTTCTGGCTTACTTCACTCTGTATAATCGGCTCCAGTTCCATCCATCTCCTTAGAACTGATTCAAATGTATTCTTTTTAATGGCTGAGTAATACTCCATTGTGTATATGTACCACAGCTTTCTTATCCATTCATCTGCTGATGGACATCTAGGTTGTTTCCATGTTCTGGCTATTATAAACAGTGCTGCAATGAACATTGGGGTACATGTGTCTCTTTCTATTCTGGTTTCCTCGGTGTGTATGCCCAGCAGTGGGATTGCTGGGTCATAAGGCAATTCTATTTGCAATTTTTTAAGGAATCTCCACACTGTTCTCCATAGTGGCTGTACTAGTTTGCATTCCCACCAACAATGTAAAAGGGTTCCCTTTTCTCCACACCCTCTCCAGCATTGATTGCTTGCAGACTTTTGAATCGCAGTAATTTTGACTGGTGTGAAGTGGTACCTCACTGTGGTTTTGATTTGCATTTCTCTAATAATGAGTGATGTTGAGCATCTTGAAAATAACTCATATATTTTCAAAGGCAGTGTGACATTTACCAAGAGAGAGCTTTGACTTAGCCATTGAAAGCCTAAATAAAGTTAGAAGCCTGAAAAAACACAGAGGATGATTGCAGAGGAGAAAACATTCAAGTGAGAAATTAGTATCAAAATGAGAAATTATGTGTTTTAAATGAATGAAAAATACCTACACACAAAATCTCATCAAGCTTGAAGAAATAAATACTCTGTATGATATTGTAGTCTGGTACGTGTTCAAATGGATCTGAATTAGTTGTCTTACATTAGAACATACTTCTTAAACAAAAATGGTATTAAGGCTTGGCTTTAGTAAGTGGGTGGGCTTCCAGGGGTGGGCCATGCCAGCATCTCCATCCCAATGACCAGGCTGGGAGCAGAAAGAGCCTGTCCAGGGAAGAGGCAAGGGAGATGGACAGAGGTAAGGGAGATGGATCCAGAGGGTGTAGGGCTGGCAGACTCACAGCATGTCTTAAAGTGTCATAGTCACTTGCCAGTCAGTATTTCTGAAGGGTCAGTCGGGTGTTTGTGAGGGAGGTCAGGTTCTAGCCAGGCAGTCTGCAAGAACAGGAGAGAATAAAGTGGCTTTGAAGAACCCCTGCTGCTGGTGGTATGTATTACAAGGAGGCAATTTTAGACTCTTCTCATCTGGAAGCTTCCCAGACCATGCCTTACCAGAGCTCTCCAAGTCAATACAATGCTAGACAGTGCCCAGGATCCACTCAAGTTTCCGTCTTATTCTGGAAGCCTAGACTTTGTGTTAAAGTGAGTTTGGTAGGACTGTATCAGAACGAAGGAACTGTGGGCCTCCCTCAGAAGAGCATTCAGAAATAGTTATACAATTCAATTCCATTGAAAAAATCGACCCAAATGGGGGAAGCTGTCACACATCTGCAATATGCACTTTCACCATTTTTTGTTTATTAAGCTTTTTGTTGGAGTAGAGTTGATCTACCGTATTGTTAGTTTCAGGTGTACAGCACAGTGAATAGCTATACATATACAAACATCCACTCGTTTTTAGATTCTTATCCCATACAGTTCATTACAGAGTATTGAATAGTTTCCTGTGCTATACAGTAGGTTCTTTTTAGTTATCTATTTTATATATAGTAGTGAGTATATGTCAATCTCAATCTCCCAATTTATCATTATCCCCCTTCCCCCCGCTGGTAACCATAGCTTGTTTTCTACATCTGTGACTCATTTATAAAACAGAAATAGAGTCACAGATGTACATTCTGTTTTAATAAGTATCCACAAATCTCAGAGCATCAGTCATCTATATTATATGAGTAGGGTACTATTGCCACCTTGTGATCAGAGATAGAAGTGTTTTTATTCTGGGAGTTGATTATGTCATATTAATATTTCATTTCAATATGAATTAGCTACTTCATCTGCTTTTGAACAATTCTTTTTCTTGTTTTATTGTTTCACATATATTTAAAAGAATTTCTACTAAAATAATGGAGAAGGCAATGGCACCCCATTCCAGTACTCTTGCCTAGAAAATCCCATGGACGGAGGAGCCTGGTAGGCTGCAGTCCATGGGGTCGCTAAGAGTCGGACATGACTGAGCGACTTCACTTTCACTTTTTACTTTCATGCATTGGAGAAGGAAATGGCAACCCACTCCAGTGTTTTTGCCTAGAGAATCCCAGGAATGGTGGAGCTTGGTGGGCTGCCGTCTATGGGGTGACACAGAGTCGGACATGACTGAAGTGACTTAGCAGCAGCAGCAGTACTAAAATAAAAACCAAAACAAAACTCTGCATTAACCCAAAGTGGGCAAAAAACCTCTCCAAACCATTAGAAGCAAGGAAGGGGCCACCGTCACTAAGGGTTTCTGTGCCATGCTGTGCATGAGTTCTCAGTCGTGTCCGACTCTTTGTGACCCCATGGACTGTAGCCCACCAGGCTCCGCTGCCCATGGGATTCTCCAGGCAAGAGTACTGGAGTGGGTAGCCCCTCCTTCTCCAGGGGATCCTCCTGACCCAGGGATCAAACTGGCATATTCTGCATCTCCTTCACTGGCAGACCCATTCTTTTACCACTGAGCCACCTGGGAAACCCGAGTGCTTCCAATCCACACCTATTTTTCTCAGTTGAGGTGAATCTAGTGAATTTAGAGCCAAATACTGAAAACAGCCAGACGCTTGTCAGATTAAATTCTAGCCACTCTATACACCCTTTCAGGTAAATATTAAAAAGCTCTCTGAATTTAATTTTGAAAGACGCTTGGAGCTGCCTCCGAGTTTGATTTAGTACATTTAGCAAAGGGGATGAAAGGGTTATTACAAAATTGGTTTAAATATTTTATAAACTTTATTATCATTATTAGGGCTTCCCATGGCACTAGTGGTAAAGAACTCGCCTGCCAATGCAAGACACCTAAGAGACATGGGTTTGATCCCTGGATCGGGAAGATCAGTTTTTCGGCCATGCTGCACAACTTGTAGGATCTTAGTTCCCTGACCAGGGCTTGAACCTGGGCTATGGCAACGAAAGAACCGAGTCCTAACTGACAGGCCACCAGAGAATTCCCCCAAAACCTTACTTAGAAAGAATATTCCCAACCACTAAAAATTTTTAAAAATATATTACTGACAGGAAAACTTCACATTGATTCTAAGGTAACATAAACCTTTTTATGCTTCAGAAAAGAGAACCCCTACCCCTGGCATGGGAAGATCATGGATTTTAAATGTCATCTGCCTCCTATGCAATTTTATCCATTTCTTTCTCATCAGGAGCCGCTGCAATTTGGCCCTTCCCGAAGGCCACCCGTGGGTGGCTATGAACTATTTTCATGAGAAGTTGTCCTTATTATATTTATTTCTGATCTTTTATTATTTCTCATTGGACTTTTCCATCATTCTCTTCCTCCTTCATCTCAGCACACATCACTTTTTTTCCTGGTCTCTATTGTTTTTAACCTTTTAAAAGTTGAAGCATAGTTAACTTACATTGTTGTGTTAGTTTCAAGTGTACAGCAAGGTACAGGTTCTTTTCAGATTCTTTCCCATTATAGGCCATCTATATGCAAGATATTGCGTATAGTTCCCTGTGCTATATAATAGGGACTTAGTGGCTGTTTTGTATACAGTACTGTGTCTCTGTTAATCCCAAACTCCTAATTTATCTCTTCCTCCATCCCCTCCAGGGCTTCCCTGGTGGCTCAGTGGTAAAGAATCTGCCTGAAAGTCAGGAGATATGGGTTTGATCCCTGAGTTGGGAAGATCCCCTGGAGAAAAAAAATGGCTACACACTCCAGTATTCTTGCCTGGGAAATCCCATAGACAGAGGAGCCTGGTGGGGTCACAAAAGAGTGAGACACTTCTTAGCAGCTAAACAACAATCATTCCCTTTGATAACCATGTTTGTTTTCTATGTCTGTGGTCTCTTTCTGTTTTATAAATAAGTTTATTTGCATTTTTAAAGATCCTACATATAAGTGACATAATATGATATTTGACTTTGTCTGACTTTTTCATTTAGTATGAGAATCTCTAGGTCAGTCCCTGTTGCTGAAGATGGCATTATTTCATTCTTTTTTTTAATGTCTAAGTAATACTCCATTGTGCACACACACACACACACACACACACACACACACACACACATGTATATATCCCGCATCTTCTTTATTCATTTGTCGTTGGACACCAGGTTGCTTCCATGTCTTGGCTATTGTAAATAGTGCTACAGTGAATATGGGGGCAATGCTCATAACTTTGAATGTTGTTATATTTCCTGGAGAAGGGAAAGGATACCCACTCCAGTATTCTGGCCTGGGGAATTCCATGGACTGTATAGTCCGTGGGGTCACAAAGAATTGGATACGACTGAGGGACTTAACTGAACTGAACTGAGCCTGGTCGTATAACTGAAGTGTTAGTTTGAAACATCCTGAACAGTGATATCATTCTAACTTTCCAGGAAAAACCCCAGGGGACTCAGAAAAGAAATGACTAATGTTAAAACTACTCCCTATTTTAACGTGGCTCATGGGAGCCTGTGTGGATCCAAGACTAAGAAGAGAAGAATCCTTTAGCTGCTCTGTGTAATACTCAGACAGCAAATTTACTAGGGTTTCCTGAGGACATGATATCCCAGGTCTTTGTTATCCTGCATACCTTTCCATCAGAGTCAGGCTGATTTCTTGGGTGGAGTTATTGATTTCTGGGTCAGTGCCAAGACAGCATGTCTGAGGCCCTTCCTAAACCCATACCCTCTTAATCCTTATAATTACAGCATTCTTTTTAGTTTCCAGCTCTGAAAAATGTTAGCAATTTTGTGCTTAAGGGTGCAGGATTCTTGTATCACTAATAGTTTCCATTACCAGCTGAACCTCTGATCTTTGTCACTGACTGTTCAATCTTCCTGAAGCCCTGGACTGGGTTCCTGTCTAGGAGGTGCTGAGTGGACAAGGGTCTCCAGGTCTGTCCAAGTAGGCTCTGGTGCCCCAAGACTCAGGCATCACCACTCCCACATGATACTTGTTACACACGTTGCTCTTAGAACTTTTCATGTAGTTCTTATTCTCCTAACTAAATTGGGAATTCTTTCAGGGGCGAGGAACCTATCAATCACCTTCACTTCTCAAGGAAGCCCTGGAAATCTATAGGGACTCAGTAGTGTTTGCAGCTGATAATCAGATAATGAAGAATGAGGAGGAAGGGGAGCAGGAGAAGTCAGTAAGGGACGGGACAGATATACATAGAACCAGGGGAATCCAAAGGGCAACACGAAGACTCAAGGTTCAAAAGCCCTGGATTCAAGCAGGATGGTCACATCTAGTACAGTCCTGGGCTGCTGACACTTTGACTGGCATCTTATCATTTCCATTTAGAGTCTGGGGGTATCTAGCAGGAGACAACACAGAGGAAGGTTGTTCACAGGGCAGGAAAGAAGCCAAAGAAACTGGTCAGCAGAAGGCAATGAAGATGCTTCCCTCCACTTGTTCTCACCTGGGTCCTGCCCTCATGGGCTCCGGTAACCCGAGGATCCACAGACCAGGGGTCTCCTCCCTGGAAGAACCAGTGAGAGGCCACTACTAGGCAACTTTGGGTCTTGCTGGTGGGAAAGTTCTAGACATCACTCTCTCCTGCATTTAGACATTTTTTTTTTTACTAGAATGTCCCTTGTGTCACAAGGTGGTGGTTAGAGGCATCTTAAATCGCTGACATCAAGAAGATCCAGGGGCCAAGGACAAAGTGCCAAAGTCTGGGGGACCTGAATCAGGGCAGTAGATGGAGCAGCCAGACCAGCCCTGTGCCCAGAGAGGGACAACCCGGGCTGAGCTTTGGGGTGGCTGCTGTCCCAGCTGCTGCTTCTTTTCTGTTCTTCTGCCCAGTTTCCTCCCCAGATGGATGGGTCTGCTCCACCACCCACTGAGAAGGAAAAAAAGGACCAGCAGCTCCAGCAAAAGTTTGAGCATTTAAGCTATGGTAGTGGGTAAGTCTGGCAACAAGTGCAAAGCCATAAGCAGGGCAGGTTGGTGACAGGTGAGGGACGTTGTAAGCCTGAGGCCTCATGGCAGGTGCCACAAAGGTTAGGGAGGCACAGAAGCAGGTGGGGAAGGGAACCAAAGTTTCCTGCAAACCTCCTCAGGCAAGGTCCTGAGCTAGCATTTTGCATCTTATTTCACTGATTTGCTCTTACTTTTAATTATGAAACATTTCAAACATGCAAAAGAATACAGAAAATAATGTCATGGATACTCCCATAGCAGCACCTAACAGATGTCAACACGTGGAATTTCTCCCCATCTCTTCTGAGGTCTTTTTCAGCATCTAGGCCTTCGGTCCTTGAAGGCGTTTCCTGGGGTAAGTGGTAGAAGACCACCATTTTCCTACAATTTTAAAAACAAACGAAGAAGCCACAATAAATATTTGACTTCCAAGGAGGCTAGTTGTAATGTGGTTCTTGTCTTTGATATCTATTTGTATATTCTGTTATTAGCTTCTCTTTTCTTTTTTGAATTTGGGATTTAAAGTTTTAAAAATTTTATTGGAATATGGTTGGTTTACAATATTGTGTTACCTTCTGCTGTTCAGACAAGTGAATCAATTACACATATTCATATATCCACTCTCTTTTAGATTCTTTTCCCATTTTGGTCATTAAAAGAGCACTGAGCAGAGTTCCCTGCACTATAGAGTAGACTCTTATTTCCAAAAATATTTTAATGTGTTTTTATTATAGGAATTTTAATCATAATTCTCCTTTCTTATATAACTCTGTTTCCCTGTGCTCTTATGATTTTTTTTTCCTTTTGTGTAGTTGCAATCATGTAATTCTGAATTCTATTTCTCCTCTGCCACAGCCACAAAATATTCTTTCATAAACTTACTCTATGGCTAACATTCATGGAAAATTGCTGTGCTTACCTGCCATTCTGTTGAGCTTGTGTGCCCACATTTCCTTTGGGGAAAATATTAAATTATTTCTTTTGGCTTTTGGTTTGTTCCTCTTTCAATTCCAAGTTATGGTCATGAAGATTTTTTGGATGCATAGAATTGAGCAAATCACACTCCTAATTTCATGGCATATAATCACTATTATTTTATGTTGCAATCTCTCTCTTAGTATTTTATTTTCCTCTTTCTTCAGTCCTATTTCCTAAGCTTATTTCCCTCCTTATGTCTGGTGTATTTACTGTGTACCTTTCCAAATGACTTTATAAGTTTCTTTATATGTGTGTTCATAAGAAACATGTACCACTTCCTGTTTTAGAAAACGTACTTAAATGGTGTGTGCATGCATGCTTGGTTGCTAAATTGTGTCTGACACCTTTTGCAACCCCTTGAACTGCAGCTTGCCAGGCCCCTCTGTCAATGGGATTCTCTAGGCAAGAAAACTGGAGTGAGTTACCATTTCCTTCTCCAGGGGATCTTCTTGACCCAGGGATTGAACTTGGTCTCCTGCATTGGAGGCAGATTCTTTACCACTGAGCCACCTGGAAAGCCCAAATTAAATGGTATCATGCCCTAAATCAATTCTGTTCCTTACTTTCTTTTTCCATTGAACACGTGGCTTTTGAGATCTGTCCATGATGTTGTATGTACATCTAGGTCTTTCCTACCTCCTTTCTTTTGTACGTGTGGTGCACAGTTTACTCATCTGTTCCTGTTTTTTAAAATTTGTGTTTGTTTGGCTGTGCTGGGTCTTTGTTGCAGTGCAGACTTTCTCTAGTTGCCACCCATGTTTAGTTGCCCTATGACATGTGAAATCTTAGTTCCCTGACTGGGAAGTTCCATCTGTTTCCATTTTGATAGACAGCTTCATGATCTCTCACTCCTAGAAGCTCCAACACTGTACTCAGCCCATGAGTACATGGTCTCTCGGGAATCTTTAGGAGAATTTTTCTGGGAAATAGATTCAGGAGTAGAAAAGCTGAGTCTGAAGGTGTACGATTCTCTGTTTCACAAAATCCTGCCAGACTATTATCCAAAAGGTCATACAAGCTATGGTCCTACCAGCATCTCATACATAGAGTTCTTATTTTTCCACAACCCAGCCAATGAAAGATTTCATCAAAATTCAGGATTTTTACAATATGGTGGGTAAAGATAGTATCTCATGGTTTTCTTTAATTATTGTTATTTTCATTTAAAAATTACTGAAATATAATTTATGTCCAATATTGTATAAGTGTCCAGTATAGTGATATGGAATTTTAAAGGTTATACTACATTCGTGTGTGTGTGTGAATGTAGGTGTGTGCTCAGTCATGTCCAACTCTTTGTGACCCCATGGACTGTATCCCATCAGGCTCCTCTGTCCATGGGATTTCCCAGGCAAGAATACTGGAGCAGATTGTCATTTTCTACTCCAGAGGCTCTTCCTACCCAGGGATTGATCCTACATCTCTAGCGTCCCCTGCATTGGCAGGTGGATTCTTTACCACTGCACCACCTGGGAAGCTCCACACTATATATTCATAGTTATTACAAAATATTGGCTATGTTCCATGGGTTGTACAATGTACCACTGTAGCACATTTTATAGCTAATAGTTTGTACCTCTTAATGCCCTACCCCTATATTTCTCTTCCCCTTTCCTTTTCCCCAAATGTAATTGCTAGTTTGCTCTCTATATCTGTGAGTTGTCAGGGTTGTTTTAATCTACATTTCTCTGTTGCTAGTGAATGATTAGTTTCTTTTTCATAAATTGCATATTACTATCCTCTGTCTATTATACTATCTGGTGTCCTGATTTTTCCCTCTCTCATTTGTAGGAGTTCCATCCATACATTAAAAGTGCTGTAATCTAACTGATTCTTTTCTAATCACATCAGAATTGGACTCCAAAAAAAGAAAAGAAAAGGACTCCAAACAATTTATCTACATCTAAGTACACTGACAGAAAGTTACATATTGGTTGCCCTAATATGGTCTATCAATTTCAAACCTGGAAGAGAAGATGAAGAGGTTGCAAGATGGGAGAAGCTCTGAGCTGCAAATACCAGTCAGGATGCTTTCATTTGCAAGCAAGAGAAGCTCGAGCACGTGTGTGGTGTGAGTTCTCAGTCGCTCAGTCGTGTCTAACGCTTTGTGACCTTATGGACTGTAGCCCACCAGGCTCCTCTGTCCATAGGATTCTCCAAGGCAAGCCTACTGGAGTGGATAACCATTTCCTCTTCCAAGAAATCTTCCCGACCCAAGGACTGAACTGGTGTCTCCTGCATCTCCTGCATTTGCAAGAGGATTCTTTACCACTGAGCCACCTAGGAAGCCCAGCTCTAACTAATGTAAGTATAAAGGAGGACAGTATTGGCTCACAAAAGTTCAGGGATACCAGGCTTCAGGCAGAATGGACACAGAGGTTTAAAGAGGTTATCCTTTCACTCTTGCTGTCTTTGCCTTGATGTGGGGCAGGGTTCCTCTTGAGAGTAACAGAGACCACCCCTGGGATCTCCAGGCTAATGGGTGCTCAAGATCTCCATGTCAAAGGCAGTGTTTTGGTGTAACTGAGGGAGGTATCTATATTCAAGATTACTCAGAGTCTAAATGGCATATACAAAATTAATATTTGACTGTAATGAGTCAAAATTTGACTTTATTTTTGTAACTTTAATAGGTCATCAAGTCCTTTCTACTAGTCTTTCAGTTCAGTTCAGTCACTCAGTCATGTCTGACTCTTTGTGACCCCATAAATCGCAGCACGCCAGGCCTCCCTGTCCATCACCAACTCCCGGAGTTCACCCAAACTCATGTGCATCGAGTCAGTGATGCCATCCAGCCGTCTCATCCTCTGTCGTCCCCTTCTTCTCCTGCCCCCAATCCCTCCCAACATTAGGATCTTTTCCAATGAGTCAATTCTTTGCATGAGGTGGCCAAACTATTTAGTAAGTGACAAATTTAGAAACTGAATTCTTCCTTATGCTTTAAAAATTAAATTATAGATCTTATCATCTATTTATAAACCTAGCAAATTTTAACAGTCACTTTTAAGTGCATTTTTATAATCTAATAAAATTCTCTTAAATGTTTAGACTTTATTTTTAAATTTAATACATTCAGTTTTTTTTTAAGTCCTTTAAAGTCTGTTTAACAAACTAACCTTCCCAAGTACTTAGATGTTCTGATAAATCAAATACATTAAAACTTTACACGTGGAGAATCACAAATTCTCTTAATGTTCTCCTACTGTTTACAACCTTACTCAACTCTTATTCCTTTCACCTAAAAAAACTCAGTTCAGTTCAGTTCAGTCACCCGATTGTGTCCGACTCTTTGCGACCCCATGAATCCCAGCACGCCAGGCCTCCCTGTCCATCACCAACTCCCAGAGTTCACTCAGACTCACGTCCATTGAGTCAATGAAGCCATCCAGCCATCTCATCCTCTGTCGTCCCCTTCTCCTCCTGCCCCCAATCCCTCCCAGCATCAGAGTCTTTTCCAATGAGTCAACTCCACATGAGGTGGCCAAAGTATTGGAGTTTCAGCTTTAGCATCATTCCCTCCAAAGAAATCCCAGGACTGATCTCCTTCAGAATGGACTGGTTGGATCTCCTTGCAGTCTAAGGGACTCTCAAGAATCTTCTCCAACACCGCAGTACAAAAGCATCAATTCTTCAGCACTCAGCCTTCTTCACAGTCTGTGTGAGGAGCCAGTGTGAGGAACTCCGCCCGTGGCAAAGGTCATGAGGAAGGAGGCTCGGCATAAAGCAGAGGCGGAATTGAGCCTCAGGAGACCCCCTGTTCCCGAGCATCTACCCCCAAAACCAGAGTCTGCCTACTTTACTGTTTTATGCTTTCACCTACACCTCTGATTTTACCGGGGGCTGTCCCCCATCATCTCTCTCGAAGGAGTTAACTTGCAGCTCCAGTTAATAAAAATTCCTGGGTGTGACAAGGGTGTCTCAGGTCAAACCTCTCTGCTGGCAGACTAGCTTGTGTGACAGGATTATCCACACTCTTGCTACTACCTACATGATTGTTTACAACCTTACAACCATAAACAGCACAGAGAGTTTGGAGTATTTTGAAAGTCTTAGTTAGCATTGGGTTTTTCTAAAGATAAAAATCATGTTGGTGAAGGGTTTTTCATTTGTTGAGCCAATATTTGCTGCTAAATCTCCATATTCCCTGCCCTTATAATGAATATAACTAACATATAACCTTTAAGATTAATCATGTTAAACCTTAAGCTAAGTAAATTCCTTTCTTAAATTGTAACCCACTACACCCTCACCCTATAGGAATGCAACTTTATCTGGTGCCTTCAGACAGTGGCGCCTGGTTTAAGAAAATTCACCCCTGGAAGAATAAGTTTTCTGGTTGACTGACCGTTACCAGAAAGGGCCATAAAATGTCAGCAGGCCTCATGGACAGAAGATGCTGAAAAACCCCTAAGACCTTTGTATACATTTATATGAAGCACCTGATTTTGATAAAGGTCAGGTCTGCTGACCCCACGTGACTCTGTATTCATCCCTATGTATAACAAAAAAGTATATAAGCAAACCTGGAAATAAAGAAAACGGATCAATTTCTGGAAAGATTGATTCCCCCGTGTCATTCTTTCTTTCCCTTTCCGGCTGAATTCCCATCTGGAGGGTGGATGCTCGCCATGTCTACTTACTTGCCCTGGCTTCTAAGACCCACACGAGAGGGAGCCCAAGGCGGGGCACCCTCTGCTATTCAAGCGGGTGCTGGTGGCCTATGTAGATGGTGCAAATTCCTTGTCTTGGAGTTTTATTGGTATTCCACATAAACCAAGTTATTCAGCCTCTTTTTCTCCACTAACTTTCCTACTACACTATTCTTTTCCAATCTCTCTTTATATTTCTAATAAATGGCTTTTTCCTAGGATGCCAATTCCATCTCCCCTTTGAAGTAACCTGGATCCACCGGGGCTGGACTCCGGCAACAGTCCAACTCTCACATCCATACATGACCGCTGGAAAAACCATAGCCTTGACTAGACGGACCTTTGTTGGCAAAGTAATGTCTCTGTTTTTGAATATGCTGTCTAGGTTGGTCATAACTTTTTTTCCAAGGAGCAAGCCTTTTAATTTCATGGCTGCAGTCACCATCTGCAGTGATTTTGGAGCCCCCCAAAATGAAGTCTGACAGTGTTTGCACTGTTTCCCCATATATTTCCCATGAAGTGATGGGACCAGATGCCATGATCTTCGTTTTCTGAATGTTCAGCGTTAAGCCAACTTTTTCAAAAAAACTAAAGTCTAAATCAATTACCAATGCCCTGTTTCATTGGAATAACTGGCTTAATCTAAGTGCTCAAATGTTCTTGAACATTACCAGTGCTTAAAATATCCAGTGTGCTCGGTTGTCTTTATTTACATATTTGATGGGGTTCAACCAGATGTCTTGGTCAGGTCATAAGATCTGGGGTAACATGCCTGGAGAGTATTTTTCACAAACAAGAACAAACAGAGCCCTCTCTCAGGACCATTGAGCCAAGAGGGACTTTGAGTCCATGCTGGTCAAATGGGGAGGCCTCGCAGCCCTTCTCAAATTACTGTACACATTATTTAATTCTGAAATTAAATTTGAGACTATAAATTCCTTGACCAGATGCTTTCAACGTTGGATTGGATTCAACTATAAACTTTTATTCTATTCTAAACTTTTTCATATTCTTTTTATCTACACCAAAAAACCAAAACCTCTTAATACTCTTGTGAAATTGTTTTTGATAGTTGCTAAGTCATATATGACCCTTTTGTGACCCTGTGGACTGTAACCTACCAGGCTCCTCCATCCATGGGATTTCCCAGGCAAGAATATTTGAGTAGGTTGCCATTTCCTACTCCAGGGAATCTTCCTGACCCAGGGACTGAACCTGAGTCTCTTGCATCTCCTGCATAGACAGGCGGTTTCTTTACCACTGAGCCTCCAGGGAAGCCCAGTTTTATGACTCAGTTCAATTCAGTTCAGTCGCTCAGCCGTGTCCGACTCTTTGCGACCCCATGAATCGCAGCACGCCAGGCCTCCCTGTCCATCACCATCTCCCAGAGTTCACTCAGACTCACGTCCATCATGTCCGTGATGCCACCCAGCCATCTCATCCTGGGTCGTCCCCTTCTCCTCCTGCCCCCAATCCCTCCCAGC
>SJYQ01002254.1:798723-825208 GCA_006410935.1 Redunca redunca
GATGTTGAATTTTATCAAATGTTTTTTGGAAATAATGAAGATGATCCAATTATTTTGGAAATAATGAAGTATATATACTCTCCATATAATTTTTCCATGATTTATTAAAGTAATGATTATAAGATAGTAAATTAGATTTCCTAATGTTGAAACTTGCATCGCTAATATGAATCCCACCTGGCATCATGTATTATTGTTTTAAAGTGCTGATAGAATCTTCTGGCTAATTGTTTGTTTTATTTCATTGATATTTATCACTGAAATTTTTTTCCATGGAATTTCTTGATAAGTTTTCAATTTCATATGTAACTCAAATTTTTTAAAATATGGGAAGACTCCTCCTTACTCTATGCTCTGGAACAATTAAAAAAAAATGAAAACAATCCATTCCTTAAAATGTTGATAGAATTACAGTTGTCACTTGGTAGACGTGGAAATTGGTTTCAGAATCAACAGCAAATACCAAAACCTAGTTGACTCTCCCTGTCCACAGTTACACATTCCTAAATTCAATCAACCTCAGATTATGTAGCACTACTGTATTTACTGAAAAATATTCTCTTTTAAGTGAACCCACACAGTTCAAACCTGTGCTGTTCAAGGGTCAACTGGATTGCTCTTTCATTCTCTCTCTTTTCTTCTATGGGAATTTGCTTAGAAGTCTTATCTTTCCTTTAGTATCCCTTAATAATGGATATTTTCTGAGGCAATCATTAATTCATACAAATCTACAAATAGTTTAGATTTGAGCAAACTGCTCTTTAATTTTTGAATGCTTTTGAATTAGATTATTTCTCTATCCTCATTCTTATTTTATTTACATGCACTTTTTACCCTTTTTCTTGATTAGATTAGATTAGTGTTCCTTAGCCTTGGCACTACTGACATGTTCGGCCCAGTGATTCTTTGTTGGGGTGGGGGGCTGTCCCAATAGTGTAGTCTGTTTAGCAGCATCCTTGAACTTGACTCACTGAACACAGCAGTGACAACCAAAATGTCTGTTGGGGTGTGGATAGTGCTCGGTCATGTCCGACTCTTTCCAACCCCATGGACACACCAGGCTCTTCTGTCCATGGAATTTTCCAGGCATGACTACTGGAGTAGGGTGCCATTTCCTACTTCAGGGAATCTTCTTGACTGAGCAATTGAAACTTCGTCTCTTGTGTCTCCTGCATTGGCAGGCAGGTTCTTTACCACTGAGCCACCTGGGCTTCCTGTTGGGGTCAGGGTGGGGCAAAACTGCTCTTGATGATAACTACTAGATTAGATAAAGGTTTATCTGGATTTTCTTAATTTTCATTTTGCTTCTAAAGAACAAGCTATTGGTTTATTCTTCTAGTTCTGTCATGTTTCAATCTCAGTGATTTCTGCTTTTTCTTTCCTATTTCTTTTGGACTTTCTTTAGATTCACTTTATTTATATTTGTCTAAATAACTGGATTGGAGTCTCATTTATTTATTACTGCTCTTACCTGTTTCACTCTATGTTGTCAACTGGGTTTCAAGTGGGCTTCTGTCTCTCCCAGCCCAGTCCATGCTCAGAGATCTTTCTGTATCACACTCGAGGCTTTCCCATGGATATTTCATCACTTTGGAGAAGTTTGTGCTTTGCCAGTTCTTCCCAAAGTTCCTAACTCTCTCCATTATTTGAGTTTTTAGTGTTTTCTATTCTCCTCAAAAAATGAGTTGCCATTTCTATCTTTTTTTGTTGTGTGCATTTGATTCTTTTCAGAGTGGAAACAGTGGTAGAAACACCTTTCAACATCATATAGTCTCAAATCTGATATGCTAATTGCATTGGGTCTGATTTGAGCAAACTATATTGTTGACAGTGAGCTGTCAAAAAGTATGTACAGTTTGTAGGAACAACTCAATGTCACTTGCTTATATCAACCTTCAGAACCATCATCCAAATTTTTATTTTTGACAAACTAAATTGTGCTACCACTGTATTGTTATAAACAGCAAAAAGACAAATCCTGATTGTGATGCCTTGATGATTTAAAAATAATGTTTTTCTTGTCATTGAGGCATTTAATAGATGAGGACCACTATAAATGTGGTGGCCCAGTACATCTAATGACCGGAAGTGACAATGCTGCCAGCAAAACACAGATGTCGAGGTGAGTTACCTGGATAAAAAAATGCTGAGACATGGGAGCTCTCTGCTTCCTTGCTGAACACAGGTTTTATGGACAAAGTCTGCCAACTGCATACATTTATGAGCTTTTTGTGTTCTCTTGCTCTAAATGAAATATACTCTTCATGTCCTTAAGCCATAATCTCATGTTCAAAATTTAAACTTAAAAAGATATATACCCTTCCAGTCTCAAAATTCTCTCTTGGTAGTCTAAGAGGACTTGAAATTAATGAAATTTAAACTCTTAAAATAACCACCACTCAGAGGCAGTAGTGACCGTTTTATTAAAAACAGTTTGTCCTTGTTAAGTGTAATGTCAAGTTTCAGTTTACAGTGGTACCACCAGGGCAGAAGGAAAGACCTGCTTGTTCTTCAACGTCTTATTCTTCCCACCTCATATTATTGCATATTGTGCAATGGAAAAGTGTGGTTAAAAAAAACTTATTTGTAATTATTATCATTACTTGAAACCAACCAAACAAAATGAAGTATAAAGTGTTCCTAAAAGTTTTTTTAAAAAGTGTTGAAAATTGGGTGCACAAGCTTTCCTCTCATTTTAAAAGGAGCATGTATTGCTTTTAACAACCCCAAGAATGCTATTCATGTCAGCAAAATGATATCTTTATTATAAGAGTCATAATTCTTGGTACCCTTTAACAGTAAAAAGGGTATTAATAAGTTTATGTTAACAGCAGAGGTCTCTTTCTAACTTCAAAATAGTGTGATTTTAGAATTCTAAGTCACCGACTTTTTATGATGTGGTGACAGTCCGGTAATTTCATGAGCTCTACCTTTCTTTATGAGAAACAGTGATTTGTGTGTGGGTGTTGTTGGAATACTGATATCACCAAATTTCACGATTAGGTCTTCTGTATGGTCTTGAAACACTTGAAAAAGGGAGGTACTAATTGTATTGATCAAATTCACAGCTTGTATTGAGGAAGTCAGGAACAATCATTGACTCAATTCAATTAACCTGTAATACATCAAGGAGATTCAATCAGTTGTTTTGGGGTGGGGTTGCTCTTTACTGGGATAAAACTTATATCCCTTCAGTGTTTACCGCCCTCCTTCCTTCCCTGTTTGCTACAGAAAATCCTTTATTTGTCAGTTCTCTTCCTCCCTCATGCCCACCCTACCCACTAATCACTGAAGAGGAGACCATCCTGTTTGCTGGGAAAGAGATTAGATTGGGCCACATAAATAAAAATTAGAGCAGGGGTCGGGGACAGGGGAGAGAAAACAAGGTCCTTGAATTAGGGCTAAGAAGGGAGTATGAGGCTTTGTTCTGAGAGAGTTTCCTTAACAGGATGAGGAAGAACAGGAAGGAAAAAAGGTGAGTCATGATTTTATACTCATTAATATGCTTTGAGGTTTACCTACTAAGAAGAGATTTCTATTTTAATTGCTATGAGTTGTTGAATTGTGCTTCTCTAAGTGTGACTTCCAAGAATGACCCCTCTCCTTTACAGAGGAGCACGGAGATAGGCTAGGAGCTGGAACCCTTTGCTGCAGTGCTGCAGTGCTAGCAATAAAATACAAAGAAATGATAAGAAACTAAAAATAACTGTGCATGTGCAGTTGGGGCAAATTCTGGACAACAAGACACAAAAAGACCAAAAAACCCAACTGCCACTTCTGAAGATCTGGGTGCAAAAACAGGGTGTCATGAGCAAAAGCAGGGTCCTGCCTATGGCCCCTGCACTCAACACCACCAAAGGGGTGGGCAAACCCTCCCCAAGCCACCCTTCTGGCCCGACCACTGGACACAGCCTACACTCATCCCGCATAGCATAGGAACCTCTTATTTGTTTTCACTCCCTCTTGTGACCATCAGTTCAGTTCAGTTCAGCTCAGTCTCTCAGTTGTGTCCAACTCTTTTCGACCCCATGAATTGCAGCACGACAGGCCTCCCTGTCCATCACCAACTCCCAGAGTTCACTCAAACTCATGTCCATCGAGTCGGTGATGCCATCCAGGCGTCTCATCCTCTCCTCCTGCCCCCAATCCCTCTCAGCATCAGGGTCTTTTCCAGTGAGTCAACTCTTCACATGAGGTGGCCAAACTATTGGAGTTTCAGCCTCAGCATCATTCCTTCCAAAGAACACCCAGAACTGTTCTCCTTCACAATGGACTGGTTGGATCTCCTTGCAGTCCAAGGGACTCTCAAGAGTCTTCTCCAACACCACAGTTCAAAAGCATCAATTCTTCAGCGCTCAGCTTTCTTCGCAGTCCAACTCTCACATCCACTGGAGAAACCATAGCCTTGACTAGACAGACCTTTGTTGGCAAAGTAATATCTCTGCTTTTCAATATATTATCTAGGTTGGTCACAACTTTCCTTCCAAGGAGTGCTGCTAAGTCACTTCAGTCATGTCCGACTCTGTGCGACCCCAGAGATGGCAGCCCACCAGGCTCCCCCGTCCCTGGGATTCTCCAGGCAAGAACATTGGAGTGGGTTGCCATTTCCTTCTCCAATGCATGAAAATGAAAAGTGAAAGTGAAGTCGCTTAGTCGTGTCCAACTGTTTACGACCCCATGGACTGCTGCCTACCAGGCTCCCCTGTCCATGGGATTTCCCAGGCAAGAGTACTGGAGTGGGGTGCCATTGCCTTCTCCATTTCAAGGAGTAAGTGTCTTTTAATTTCATTGCTGCAATCACCATCTGCAGTGATTTTGGAGCCCCCAAAAATAAAGTCTGACACTTTCCACTGTTTCCCCATCTATTTCCCATGAAGTGATGGGACCAGATGCCATGATCTTAGTTTTCTGAATGTTGAGCTTTAAGCCAACTTTTTCACTCTCCTCTTTCACTTTCATCAAGAGGCTTTTTAGTTCCTCTTCACTTTCTGCCATAAGAGTGGTGTCATCTGCATGTCTGAGTTTATTGATATTTCTCCTGGCAATCTTGATTCCAGATTGTGCTTTTCCAGCCCAGCCCAATAAAGCCTTGCCTGAATTTCTTGTCTGGCCTCTAGTCAATTTCTATTGATTAGGGAAAGCCAAGAACCCTAGTTGGTATCAGTGTGACACCCCTCCTCATTATGTATTCAGGATATTGCTCTATCATGAATGAAAACTGATGAAGGCTGATAGTGATCAGAAAATCACTATTTATTTTTGCCATAATAATTTTTAAACAATTTTAAAAGAAGACTTAGCATGCATTACTATACCCTAGATTACTATTTCTCCTACTGTAATGGTGAATGATTACTATATAATATAATGATTCTTACTGTATTAACTCATATAACTTTTGTGAATCACATAATAGGGTCCTTTGTTTTTAGTGGTGTTTTTAATGTTTCTTTTCCTGGTTTTTAAAATTGGTATCTTGAGGGGAAAAGATTAAAGAAGATTATAAAGAAAGAAGAAAATGTTATTCATGATCTGACTGAGATGTTGTAATTTATAATAAGAAATATATATTTGATTTTCATCCCCATTTCTGGTACAGAACTCCTAAAACCCTTGGAATCTGCTAAATGACCAAAAGATGTCTTTTGTTATGCTGATAAAAGGGACTTATCAGGATCACTTAACTAAGGATTGGGGCTTGTTGCCTGAAGAACAAACCATGTGATTAAAGTTTGGAATTTTCAGCCCCATGTTTCAGTCCTGACCTCCTGGAAAGGGTGAAGGGCTGGAAGCTGGATCTGTCATCGATGGCCAATGATTTAATCAAGCATGACTGTGTAATGAAGCCTCCATAAAACCCCAAAGGACAGGGTTTGGAGAGCTTCTGGGGTGGTGAGCACATGAGATTTGGTGTGAATGGTGCACCTGGAAATGTCATGGAAGCTCCATGCCCTTACCCCATATCTTGCCTTTTGCATCTCTTCCATCTGTCTGTTCCTGAGTCATATTTTTTTTTTTTTTATAGTAAACTGGTAATCTAGCAAATAAAATGTCAGTTCTGTGAGCCACTCTAGCGAACTAGTTGAATCAGGAGCATGGACATGGGAACCTCTGATTTACAGCCAATCAGACAGAAGTACATGTGACAACCTGGGCTTGCAATTAGAATCTGAAGTGAAGGGCAGTCTTGTGGGCCTGAGCCATATATATTAATATATATAAAAACCTCACTTTGAAGGGTGTTGAGAAACTAGAAGGGGGAGTTCTTATCTTTGGCAAGAACTCGACGAATGTATTTCCTGTTTGGAAGGGGAAAAAAAAGAGAAATAAAACAGAAAAACCAAACCAAAACCAAAGGTTGGGATCATATTAAAAAGTCACAGATGCCAACTGAAAGAGCTCTCAATGAACAAACTAAGATATTTTCAAAGATTTAACCCAAAGAAGAAAATACATATTCATGAGTCCATCCTGATATAAATAAATAAATGAATGAAAGGAAGGGCTGACACTTCCTTACAGAAGAATTCTGATTAATAAATGGAGGAAAGAGGGAAACAGAAAAATCACCATTATAGTATTGCGATAATCATTGCTGAAGGCAAAATCCACTGATAAATGCTAAAATTCATGGGGAAAATTTTAGAAGAAATAGGATATTTCCCTTGAAACATCTCCCTTCAAATACTGATTAATTACCATGGTGGCTTTAACATATACCTATTAATACTAGTTCTTTGACAGGCCTTCTTTCAGGAGGGTGAGCTTATCTCCTGTCCCCTTGAGTGTGAGGTGGGTTCTGTGAGTCATATCTAAATCAAGGGTATGGAAAGGGAAAGGCAGTGACCCTGTAGGGCCAAGTGATGAAAGTTAGCATCACCAGCAATAAGACATGTTGATCTCACCAATGCCCTGACACGATAGGATAAGAAGGGCTCCTTGTCGTTCTGGTAAACTTCCCAAAATCTACCACCTCATCTAATCACAAGAAATCATCAGCCACATTCAAATAGCCTACAAAATGCCCAATCAATATTCAAAAGTGTCAAGGTCATGCAGGACAAGAGGAGATGGAAGAACTGTCACAGATTAGAGAAGACTAAGGAAATGATGACTAAATGCCACGTGATGGCCTAGACTGGATTCTGGAACAGAAGAAAGGCATCCATATAGAGCCTGGAGCTTAGCTAACAGTATTGCATCAATATTAGTTTCTTAGTTTTGTCAACTGTACTATGGTTATATAAGACATTAAAATTGGGGGAGATGGGATGAAAGGTATATAAATGGAAACACTGTACTATCCTTGTGATTCTTCTATTAAGTCTAAAGGTATTTCAAAATAAAAGTTAAGAAAAAAAGAACTCAGTGAATGAGAGAGAGTTATAAATCAGCCAATAAAAAGCCATGGACTTGTTTTTAAAGAAGTTTTTATTGGAGAGTAATTGCTTTACAATGTTGTTTTAGTCTCTATTGTACAATGAAGTGAAGCAGCTATATCCCCTTCTTCTTGAGCCCCATCTAAGTCACCAGACAGCACTGAGCTGAGTTTCCTGTAGTATGCAACAGCTTCCAACTAGCTATCTATTTTACACACAGAAGTATATTATATGTCAATCCCAATTCATCCATGGGATCTTTGTTTATTATTGCCCTCCAACTTACTCTTGTTTTTTGCTAAGGACTTTCATGTGGCTCACCATGGTTGCAGACTCTGAACTGTAACTCTTTGCTGATCCCCAAAAAGCCCATTATTTTACTGGCAATCTATTTGCTGTAGGTCAACATTATATAGTCTTTTTTCTCCACACAGAGTCAAACTGTGTTTTAAATTTTATATGCTCTTTTTCCTTTAATGACATTGTTGTTGTTGGAAAAGTAGCCTCAATTCTATGAGCTATAGTTGAATTTTCTTCTAAGAGAAGGGGAGAATGGATATTTGGATCCACCTAGCCCTCCCTGTTTGGCTTCCCAGGTGGCACTAGTGGTAATGAATCTTCCTGCCAATGCAGGAGACGCAAGAGATGTTGGTTTGATCCCTGGGTTGGAAAGATGCCCTGGAGTAGAAAATGACAACTCACTCCAGTATTCTTGCTTGGAAAAGTCCATGGGTAGAGGAGCCTGATGGGCTACAGTCCATGGCGTATTGGGCTGTATTCTTTGCCATGGGGTGGCAAATAATCTGACACAACCGAGCGACTAAGCACAAGCACAAGCCAGCTCTCCCTGTTACAGACCCTAGGAGTGAAACAGCTGAGTCAAAAGCTCTTTTACCTTCTGAAGAGCCCTTGATATAAGTGGCCAATATGTTCCCCAGAAATGTTTTTCTACTTTATTCTCTCCAATAAAGCGCAAATGTGTTTGCTTCATCTAGCTCTTGCCAACATTAAATATTATTATTGAAATAAAATATTTGACAGTTTGACAGAAAAGGTGGTCCAGTGGTTAAGACTCTATGCTTTCACTGCAGGGGGGCACAGGTTCAATTCCTGGTCAGGGAACTAGGATCCCACATATGTAACAAAGTGTGGCCAAAAAAAAAAAAAATCGCTATATTTGTATTTTTATGACTATTGGTAGGGCTAAATTGTTTTCATACATTCATTGATCATGTATTTCTTCTTTGTGAATTGTTTCTTTATGTCTTTCGCACACTTTTTTGATACCAGCATTCAGATACTTAGGGTATTATAAAATAGCAAATGGAAGGTGAACTTACTTCTTCTGATGTTGAGGATTAAAAGCAATCTGAATGCAAACAACAGTGTTCCTTTAGGCTCATAGACAACTCTACTGAAAAACATCTTGATCGTAATTGTTATTTGACTCCTTTATAACTTAGGAAATTCAAGCTCATATTGGCTTTATCTGGATGATGCAGGCAAACCAGAAAGACTAGAAAATACCCTCCACACAATTAACCATGGATTTTCTAAATTCTTAGAAAACAGTGAAGAAATGCCAGCTTATCTCTTTCAATTAAGAGCTACTCTTGGAGTCAGGCTGATAAGTCAACTGCCCTGGTACTACGTGCAGAGTGCATGAGGAAAGACCATTTGAGATGGGAGAGAATCTGAGATTCACATCCAGTGCCCATGATGGAAAGACACACTCAAAATGAGACTTGAGAAGTGATAGCTCTTCCTGCTTTCTGCTGCCTGCGTTGATGTGTCACTATTAACAAAAAGGTCTTTTTGTTCCCTTTCATTAAAATGTTTAAAGTGAAAACATGGGGAAAAGTCTCAATATGCTCTAAAATTTTTATTTTGGCCTCATAGTCAAGCATATATTAAGTGATAGGGTCTGTGTGGGGACTCATTGTTAAAACGGCTCATTGTGCTGACCTTGCAAACAAAAGCTAAAGTCACAGTGACCCATGAAACTAACCACATTGCTCAAGCAACATCCTGTTTTTGCTGCTAGTATTTACTTTCCTAAGACTACGTGACCACCCTACCCTCCAACTCTCTCAAGATTCCCTTACTGCCAGGCTCCAGTTGCAGGCTAAAGATAAACTAACCATCCCCCTTCAGGGGACCCAGTTTCCCATCTACGGGGTATAAGAGGGATCCATCAGAAGGGTGGGCTGCTGGTTCTTCTCAAGGGCCACTCATCCTTTTGTTTCCCTTTAATAAATTTCCTTTTCTTTGCCTGACTGCCCAGCTCATTCTCTTTTTTTCCACACTGGCTTTACCTTAAGTAGCCTGTCTTCTCTAACTGTGGTTATAAATAAGCAAAGTGTATTTATGCTTAAACACTAGAGACTTAACGACCTCCACTACTGTTACCAAGTCCAAGCTCATCCTACTTGGGCTTCGGGAGACAGGCCAATAAATTTAGAGATGAGTTGTTGGGGCATGGAATAGCAGCTTAATTTGGAGAGCACAGATGGAGAAGATGGCAGACTGGTGTCCCAAAGAACTGTTTCACCTGAGTTGGAATTCAGGCTTCTTTTATACTAAAAGGGGAGGGAGTAAAGTCAAACATTTCCTCGCTCTGGTTAGCCTCCAGAGTGAGTGAGTGCTTGGTCTCGTATAACTCTTTGGAAACCCCCATCACCTCCCCTCACTCCCATCCCCCACAAGAATACTGTAAGTGGGGTTGCCATTTCCTTCTCCAAGGGATCATCTAGATCCAGGAATTAGACCTATGCCTCCTGGGTCTTCTGAATTGCAAGTAGATTCTTTACCACTGAGCCATAATTTCTTCCTTCTTACAGTCATTCATAGGTGGGCTTGGTCGGGATATTTCCTGTGAGCTAAACGAAGTTATTTTAGTTTAATGCTTCCATTACCTGGGAAGCAGGGTTCCCAGAGATGGGCCATTATGTGTAACTTAAGCTTATAGTGATTAACTTTTAATAGAATACAAAGGTTCTTCCCTATTTACTACCTCAGCAGCAGGCAAGCAAGCCTTAGCTGATCTTGCCAACTTCCAAACCATCATGGCAGAGGAAACAGAGTTCACCAACAATACATGAGTCATATTTGGTGGTTCTTACTCAGGATCCCTTGTAGTGTGGTTGGGAATAAAATACCCAAACCTGTTACTGCAGCAGTGTACCAATAGAAGCAAAAGTTTACTATGATGGTGAAAGTGAAGTCGCTCAGTTGTGTCTGACTCTTTGTGACCCCGTGGACTGTAGCCCACCAGGCTCCTCCCTCCATGGGATTCTCCAGGCAAGAATACTGGAGTGGGTTGCCATTTCCTTCTCCCAGGGATCTTCCCGGCCCAAGGATTGAACCCAGGTCTCCTGCATTGCAGGCAGATGCTTTAACCTCTGAGCCACCAGGGAAGCCCCACTATGATGGTAGTAAACCTTTAATATAGAAGGATATTTCTGTAAGTGGTTAATCACTTGATAAGTCAGTTGATTACCCAAAGGATCATCCAGTTTGAGTTGTGTCTGCCCCCAACTCTGTCATGTGATACAGCTCCCTGAGAGATATCCAAGCCACACACAGTTGATACTTATTTACCCATTTCTAAAGATAACTGCTATGGTTTTTCCTGTGCTCATGTATGGATGTGAGAGTTGGACTGTGAAGAAGGCTGAGTGCCAAAGAATTGATGCTTTTGAACTGTGGTGTTGGAGAAGACTCTTGAGAGTCCCTTGGACTGCAAGGACATCCAACCAGTCCATTCTAAAGGAGATCAGTCCTGGGTGTTCTTTGGAAGGACTGATGCTAAAGCTGAAACTCCAGTACTTTGGCCACCTCATGTGAAGAGTTGACTCACTGGAAAAGACTCTGATGCTGGGAGGGATTGGGGGCAGGAGGAGAAGGGGACGACAGAGGATGAGATGGCTGGATGGCATCACTGACTAGATGGACATGAGTCTGAGTGAACTCTGGGAGTTGGTGATGGACAGGGAGGCCTGGTGTGCTGCAATTCATGGGGTCGCAAAGAGTCAGACATGACTGAGTGACTGAACTGAACTGAAAGATAACTGACTGGTTTGGCTTTAAAATAGGTTATTTCAGTTGTGACTTGAATAATGAATTAAACCATATTCCAGAATTTCCAAAGAAATGAAAGATAAGCTCATACTTTTGATAGGTGTAACTTTCTAATTTCAGAGCTCTTTTAATTTTGTCTTTTCTATCAGTTCAGTTCAGTCGCTCAGTTATGTCCGACTCTTTGCGACCACATGAATGGCAGCACGACAGGCCTCCCTGTCCATCACCAACTCNAATAAAGTCTGACACTCTTTCCCCACCTATTTCCCATGAAGTGATGGGACCAGATGCCATGATCTTCGTTTTCTGAATGTTGAGCTTTAAGCCAACTTTTTCACTCTCCTTCTTCACCTTCATCAACAGGCTTCTTAGTTCCTCTTCACTCTCTGCCATAAGGGTGGTGTCATCTGCATATCTGAGGTTATCTTTTCTACAACCTGCAATAATTAACTGTTTTTTATTAAACTGTATATAATTACTGTCTTGAGATTTGGGGCTGTAAACGGCAACCCACTCCAGTATTCATGCCTGGAAAATCCCATGAACCGAGGAGCCTGGTGGGCTACAATCCATGGGGTCGCAAAGAGTTGGACACGACTGAGCAACTTCTGTGTGTGTGTGTGTGACTACATACCCATCATTCATATTAAACTTTAGAAAGGCATAAAACTTCTAACCAGATAGATAATTCTGGAACAAGTATCTCAGATTGCACTTTAGGCAGAATTTGTTATAATATTCAAGTGATTCAGTGGTGAGCAAGTATTAAGTAGCACATCTCCAGTTTCTATAGTTGAACTATATGCATATTCTCTTCTAAGCCTATAAAGCTCCCAAACTGAATCTTTATTCTTTTGGCTCTTTTAGACAGCTGAGCTGGGTCTCAGTTGATTAATAGATCAAGACTTGCAGAATATGGCTGTACTTCCATGCTCTAATATTGACTTCTTGTTCCATCCTGATAAAATAATTTAATTTTTCAACTTCTAGACCTCTATATTAAAAAGGAGGTCAGAGAGATCTTAAAAGAATTACATTGTTCTGGTATTCTGGTTTCTGAATTACCAAAATTAAATCATATTAAATGACCTTGTATAATTTCCCCCCTATATCCTAGAATACCTTGAAGTCATTTAAAACTCTCTCGTTGCATAGAACAGCAAATGCCCAGAAATAGTGAGGCAAGTTTCCAGTGTCATGGTGGAGGTGCTGAAAAGCCCAGGAAATGATGTTAAGCTGACAAAAAGATTTCAGGAAAGTGAAGGCTTATGTATGAGCATGAAGGAGAGTCTTCTGACATGTCAGTCTGAAAATGTGAGATGAATTTGAATTTTCCACCATTACTAACACTTCCTTAATTTAAGGCCTACTGCTTCAAGGTAACTTACTGAGATTTTAGCACTCCCACATAATTCTGATAGTTTATCATCATCATGTAAGGTCCCAGCCTCAACTGACGCTTTTCAGTTGGGTGGGAGAGGGGATAGAGAGCGAGAGATGTTGGATTCCACAGCAGGAAACTCAAGTTGGGCAGTGAGGGCAAGTAAAGCCCGGGGTTCTTGAAAGTCCCCCAGAGAAGGGGCCAGTGCCAAGCAGGGACCGGATACCCTAAACACCAGCCTGCACAGTATTACTCTTAACTACTGGACAGAAGACTTTAGGCTATTGAAGCCAGGACGTGGTTCTAGGACATCCTCAGGAGCCGACTACAAGTATCTTTTAACCTTGAGATAGTTTCTCCTTTTGAACGTGCAAGTCTTATATATGATTGATTGCTTTAAGTTGGGCTTTAAAAGGGAGAAAGAGAGTGTGAAATGAAAATGTCTTCTGCCATATCAATAAACAGGAAATGTCACAGCCATCAGTGATTTCTGGCCTCCAAATGTGACTCAGTTCAGTTCAGTCACTCAGTCGTGTCTGACTTGTGAACCACAGCAGGACTCCCTATCCATCACCAACTGCTGGAGTCTACCCAAACCCATGTCCATTGAGTCAGTGATCCCATCCAACCATTTCATGCTCTGGCGTCCCCTTCTCCTCCTGCCCTCAGTCTTTCCCACCATCAGGGTCTTCTCAAATGAGTCAGCTCTTTGCATCAGGTGGCCAAAGTATTGGAGTTTCAGCTTTAACATCAGTCCTTCCAATGAACACCCAGGAATGGTCTCCTTTAGGATGGACTGGTTGGATCTCCTTGCAGTCCAAGGGATTCTCAAGAGTCTTCTCCAACACCACAGTTCAAAAACATCATTCTTCGGCACTCAGCTTTCTTCATAGTCCAACTCTCACATCCATACATGACCACTGGAAAAACCATAGCCTTGACTAGACGGACCTTTGTTGGCAAAGTAATGTCTCTGCTTTTTAATATGCTGTCTAGGTCTCAAAATCACTGCAGATGGTGATTGCAGCCATGAAATTAAAAGACGCTTACTCCTTGGAAGGAAAGTTATGACCAACCTAGACAGCATATTAAAAAGCAGAGACATTTCCTTGTCAATAAGTGTCCATCTAGTCAGGGCTATGGTTTTTCCTGTTGTCATGTATGGATGTGAGAGTTGGACTCTGAAGAAAGTCACTGTGACTGCTCACACCAGTGACACAGTGTCGTGGCCCCATCTACTTCCCTTCCCAGGCACTGAGACCCATAACCCTGAAGGCTCAGCATGTCCCCAAGATCTAGTGGTCCAGCTGTGACCCTGGCTTCTAGAGCAGCAGGATGGGTCATAACTATCTGGGCTTCTGGGCCCCAAGTATCAAAGTTTGAACCATGTAATGCTGCCGCATTTCCTGACCTGCTCTGGAGTCTGATTCTGGGTTCAGATTTCCTTTACACTAGAGATCCCCTGAATATAATGTACGCCTAGAAGGCAGAAGGGCTTTTGAGAAGCTGCATTGTTTTCCTATGGGTTTCTAGATTTCCCCATGGATTTGCTGCACAAATGCAAGCTTGGTCAAGGTGAACCTCCTATAGCTATAACTCTGATACTGTGTCCCCCACACACAGTGGAGCAAACTGTCCCTTGGGCTCAATACGTGTTTAACTCCAATTAGCTATAGTAAAACCTTATAATCAAACATTTCTGGGCTTCATTTTCCTAGCAAGATGTTCTCTAAGATCCCTGCCGGGACCAGCTTCTAGGATTCCATGAGGCATCAGCTACCTGCTAAGCCAGAAGAGACAGGGGTGGCCAAGGGGCTGTTAAAACCACCAGGGATCAACATTGCGAACGCAAGATAGTTACCACAACCCTGAAAGATTTGGTGTAGCTTCTTCAAAAGCCTTCATTTCCCCTGTAACGGTCACTCTGATTATGTTTCTCTGACTGACTCACCACAGGCAGGNAGAAACCCATAGGAAAACAATGCAGCTTCTCAAAAGCCCTTCTGCCTTCTAGGCGTACATTATATTCAGGAGATCTCTAGTGTAAAGGAAATCTGAACCCAGAATCAGACTCCAGAGCAGGTCAGGAAATGCGGCAGCATTACATGGTTCAAACTTTGATACTTGGGGCCCAGAAGCCCAGATAGTTATGACCCATCCTGCTGCTCTAGAAGCCAGGGTCACAGCTGGACCACTAGATCTTGGGGACATGCTGAGCCTTCAGGGTTATGGGTCTCAGTGCCTGGGAAGGGAAGTAGATGGGGCCACGACACTGTGTCACTGGTGTGAGCAGTCACAGTGACCAAGGTTCAAGACTGTAGTGGAAGGTGGCTTCCCTGCAAGCCTGGGCTCCTGCAGCCACCACTGCCTGGACCAGCCTGGAGCAAACCAGCTAAGTCTCCCAGGAGATCCCAACAGTGGACTGTGAACAACATGGACAGGAATGTGAAGCAGATGGAGGCAGGCTTTGTGAAGAGTATTTATTAATGAGTTAATACCAGGATTTCTGATACCCGATGTGCTGTGAATTAATTCTGTAAACTGAAAATGTGTCATAATTGATAAGTTTAAGCCTCAGATTCTTTCATCCTAGAGCCAAGTGTTTCACTTGGCTTTGGGATGAAAGGAACGGAGAACCACATAGGAGGGGGATGGTCTCTGTGGATACATGGAAAAGAAACCTAATTTGAAAAGAAATCTGAGACCCAGTGGTTATCATACATGCAACACCATCGTGACTTCTCTGATGAAGGGGTGACACCACCACTGCTCGTCCAGAGGAAAACTGCTTCTGGGAAACAGGCCCATTTGAACTGAGATGCTTGAGCAAGTGTCACAAACTTAAGCATAAAATTTGATTTAAACACCAGTGGCTTTTCTTTTTTTTTTGGTTTGTTTCATTTTTGTAAAAGCTGTTTTTCCTCAATATTCAGAAGTTTGCTAAAAATGTTTCTGTCATTATTTCCTTTTTGATTCAAAGGTTTTAAGTCTCTCAAATTCTAGAGTCTGAAATCTACAACTTGAAGGTGTCATGACTTAGAATGCTTTGCTTTTATCTTCCAAAGAAACATTTAGAAATGATCTAAATAGCTGATTTAAATGTGCCTAAGAAGCAACTGAAGCAATGTTCTCTTATTAGAAAAAAAAATTTTTTTTCCACCAAGCTGCTGTGGAAAGAAATTGTGGCTGCAATGATTATCTAACTATCAGACCTTGACTTTCTGGATGATTTCAGATAAATGACTTTGGTTTTTTGCAAAATATGTCATATACTCCCCAAATACTTGCAATATTAATTAGGAATTTTACTTTTGGGTAGAAGTGTGCTTCTTCTATATAAATTTACTGGAGAAAACAAAGGGATCAAAGGGTTAATTCTTAAGATGTAAAAATCGTCTGAAAAAATTAAAATTTTGTCTTTGGCTCAACATCTCTGTGTTACTCCCAATACCTTTATCCTGACTGCTTACCTATGCTCTGAACATATGTGATCTCTTCATTTACTCTGTGAAGTATTTACTTATTTACTCTGTGGATGGGGTATTGTGTCAGTTTGCTAGGGTTGCTTGTACCCAACAGAATGGGTACCTGAACAAGAGGGATTTACATTCTCCCAGTTCTAAAGGCTGAAAGTCCTAGGTCAAGGTGCAGGCAAGGTGGGCTTCCTCTGAGGGCCACGGTGGCAGGGTCGGCTTCAGGCCTCTCTCTTGGGCTTGCAGGTAGCTCCCCTCTGGTGGATTTTTCCTCACAGGGGCATCTGTCTGTGTGTCAGTGTCCTCTGTATCTCTTCTTCTCTAAGGACACCAATCAGATTGGATGAGTGTCCTACCCTAAGGGCCTCATTTTAACAACCACTCTTTAACAAGGTTATCTTCAAAAATGGTAACAGTCTGAGGTGCTGCGACATCTGAATTTTGGGAAAACGCAGTTCAGGCCATAACAGATTTTATCTCCATGTTATAGAGGAAACTGAGGCCCAGTGGGTCTTCTTTTTTTTTTTTTTTTGAACATTTCTTTGTTTATTTGACTGTGCCCTGTCTTAGCTGGGGCATGTGGGAACTTTGTTGCAATATTTGAATTTAGTTGGGGCATGTGCAATCTAGTTTCTGATCAGGAACAGAACCCAGGTCCCCTTTATTGAGAGCAAGGAGTCAGCCACTGGACCACCAGGGAAAGTGTGGAAGTGTTTCTCACTCAGTTGTGTCTGACTCTATGCTACCTCATAGACTGTAGCCTGCAAGGTTCCTCTGTCCATGGAATTCTCCAGGCAAGAATACTGGAGTGGGTTGCCATTCCCTCCTCCAGACCCAGTGATCAAACCCAGGTCTCCTGCATTGCAGATGGACTCTTTACCATCTGAGCATTCGGGAAGTTAGCAGTTAAGTTTGAAAAAATTGGAAGTTCTGCTGGCATCAGTATCATTCACACTTGTTGAATTATGTCTAACTGGTTAAACAGCATTAATGAAACAAATTTCCACTGAAAACATTTCAGCATGTATGTACCCTATGGTCAATGAGTAATATTATCAATACTTACACAGAAAGGAAACAGATATTGCATTCCAGAGGTCAGACTCTTAAGATGTATGGTAGTTTAAAATTTATCAAGAGTCCCAACCAATTCGTTTTTTACACCAATGTTACCTAACTATTTTGGAGATGTAGGAATTTGTGTGACTAAGGAAAATGATGTTAGATTTAATCTCCTTTATTAAATTCCACATGAAATCTACTTAAAACCAGTATCAGAACTTAGTTACAATGCTACCTTCCAATATTTATTGAGTTTTTAGGTTTAAAAATTATTTAGGATAAATGAATCTGAGACTTAAAGTCATCAAAGAGAGCTTATCCTCAAACTACAAAATTAATCCAAACCACATTTGGTATTAAAAACTCAAAGATGATACATTCTAAAATTCCAATATTCAGTTAACTTACTAATAAAAGTTTTAATGCAAACCTATATTTATTTCCGGTAGCTATTGTAACAGATTGCCACAACCATAGTCACTTGAAATAGCACACATTTATTACTGTCTTACAGTTCCAGAGGTGAGGGGACCCAAATTAACCCCTCTGGGCTAAAATCAAGATGGCGGCCAGGCTGCGTTCTTTTGCACAGGCACCAGGGGAGAATGGGCTCCCCAAGTGGCTCAGTGATACAGAATCCACCTGCCAACGTGGGAGACGCAGGTTCTATCCCTGGGTCAGGAAGATCCCCTAGAGTAGGAAATGCCAACCTGCTGTAGTATTCTTGCCTGGGAAATCCCATTGACAGAGGAGCCTGGAAGGGGGTCTATGGGGTTGCAAAGAGTCAGAACGACTGAGCACACACACACACACACACACACACACACACACACACACACAGAGGGAGAGAATCCTTTCTCTTGCCCTTTCCAGCTCTCAGAGGCTGTTGCCCACATTCCTTCTGGTCCCCTACCACCTTCAGTCCAGCAATGTTAGGATGAGTCTCTCCTGAGCTACCAACTGTCTGGTTTTCTTTCTTCTGCTTCCTCTTCTACCCATAAGGACTCTAGTGATTACAGTGGGCTTCCTAGCTGGTCGAGTATGCTCTCCTCATCTCAAAGTAAACTGGTTAGCAGACAATTCCATCTGCTACCTTAATTCTCCTTTGCCAGGTTACCTAACATCTTACTCTATTGTCTGGGGATTAATGCAACAGAACCATGTGCCCTGCCCCTTCACCCCTGGTCCCAGGCACAACACAAAGGCCCTTTCCTGTCTTCTGCTTCTTGTTTATAGAAAAGTAGAAAAGCTGGTCTTCAAGGCCTGTCTGAGTCACAACAGAGCAGGCTCAAGCAGCTAATGATTAGGACAATAGAGTCAGACTCGGTATCTGATGCGCATTCCTGAGTTGTTTTCTGTAACTGCCCCCAGAGGGACAAAAGCTAAGTGCATGATGACCAGACCACAGCCATGACATAAGCTGTTCCATCTTGAGTGATACTGAATCTGTGGCTGGCACAATTCCAAGAACTGCGAGAATATTAACACTGTTTCTCATATTGATCTATATCTTTGTGGGCATCAAAATAAGTAGATTGTTCTGCCTGTATATATAAACAGGCAATTACAATGGTCAGCAAAGAGATGCTTGAGACACATGTGGTTATCTTCCACTCTAAGGAAATGGCACCCTGTGTCAGCATGAAGAAGTTACAGAGACCAACTTTTGCCCGTAATCCCATAGAAATGGAATGATGTTCTGACAAGTCAGGATTTGTAAGCAGTTTTTGGCAGGAAAGCGCTGTCTGCAGGAGGCACCCTTTTGTCTCATCACTAACCTTAAACCGGGCACCCCCAGGCTCTATTCATCTTGGGCCCCAGCACACTTTTCAAATCTTTAAAAATTTTTAATTAATTAATTTTTTTTTGGCTATGCCACACAGCATGTGAGATCTTAGTTCCCTGATCAGGGATCCAATCCATGTCCCATGCAGTGGAAGCCAGGAGTCTTAACCACTGGTCTACTGGGGAAGTCTGCCTTTCAACTCTTCTGATCATACCATACCTTTCCTAATCTGTCGGTTCTTTTTGTAGATCAGAGAAGTAGAAATGAAAGCTAAATAATTAGCAGATGACCAGTTGTCTTCCTTAGTTTCCCCTTTAGTGATCTTATGAATAAACTGTATTAACATGAGTGCATCAGAAGAAAAATCACAAGTCAACAAGCCTGCAAACAATGTTGGATGGTGATAGCTCTCACCCTCCATCTCAGGGATTAATTGAAATTACTTCCCTTTTTCCCTTTAAAAACTTTCATGGCCAAGCAGAATCTTTGGAGACAGTTTGGGGGTGGGGTGGGTTGGGGGAACAACAACACTGAGTCCACCATCTCCCCCAACTGGCCACTTTCTGATTAAAAGCAACTTTTAACATTTGTCTCTCTCTGGTGTATTGATTGTTGAGCAGCAAGCAGCCAGACCTGATTTGTAACATTAGGACACGGGCCATTTTGGAGGCCTGTTATTCTGTTACCACAGAGCATTTCCACTTATTTCCTCTTGTTCAGTTCTTTTTTGTGTCTGAATTTCACTTTAGTGATCATGGAGCTTTAGTCTTCAGTTGGTTTCCAATCCTGGCTATGTTAGTGACCCTATGGGAATGTTGCTTTTATGGAAAAATAATATTTAATTAAAATTTTAAGTGGACCATACTGCCATTTTTCTAGAAATTAAGCATATATTAGGATAGATGCCAAGTAAAGTTATGTGGGACTTTTTTTTTTAATGTGAAAAAAGTTCAAGATTCATTTGTAAATGGGAAAAACAGATTACAGGGCAGTTAAACACTGAGAAAAGTGAAATTATTTAGCTCTAGCTTGTAAACAGGGATCTTGCCTCATCATTTCTATAAGATTGGTTAAGTGCCTACCTCCAGTTGAATTTTATTTTATTAGCTCTAGCTTGTAAACGGGGATCTTGCCTCATCATTTCTATAAGATTGGTTAAATGCCTACCTCCAGTTGAATTTTATTTTATTATTGTAATTTATTATTGAAATATTATTATTTTTCAATACCACTTTAAATATTATTGAAATTTCTTTTATTATTGTAAAACAAATATTTTTCATTATGGTTATACAGGAGAAGTCACCTGAGCAAGCTGAAATAGCTCACTTAGGAGAGCATTAGCTGAAGATCTAAAGGCCCCTGGTTCAGCCTTGGTTTCAGCAGTAGTTTCGGATATTCACACTCAGTGCAATTTCCTGGCAGTCTTAACCAAAATATAATGAGCATTAAGGGGACTATTGGTTATTATGCTTCGGATGGGTCAATGACTTTTCAGGGAGGGGTGCTGTTCGGTGCCCTGGTGGGGCTTCCTGCGTAGCCTGCCCCAGCACTTTGGTGCTTCCTGACTGTAGCAATAACAGATGCCTTTGCTTGCAGTGCTGTGCAGTGCTCAGTCGCATCTCACTCTCTGCGACCCCGTGAACTGTAGTCTGCCGGGTTCTTCTGTCCACAGGACTTTTCAGGCAAGAATACTGGAGTGGGTTGCCATTTCCTCCTCTAGGGGATTTTCCTAACCCTGGGATCGAACCCACATCTCCTGCCTTGCAGGCGGATTCTTTACCATCGAACCATTGGGGAAGCCTAACTTACCTTGAGTACCTGATATCCCTTAAGCTATCTTCTAAGCCCTCTCTGTGTATTAACTTATGTAAACTGACTACTAAAATTCTCGATTGCTGCTAAGTCACTTCAGCTGTGTCCAACTCTGTGCGACCCCGTAGACGGCAGCCCACCAGGCTCCCCCATCCCTGGGATTCTCGAGGAAAGAACATTGGAGTGGGTTGCCATTTCCTTCTCCAATGGATGAAAATGAAAAGTGAAAGTGACATCGCTCAGTCGTGTCTGACTCTTCGCGACCCCATGGACTGCAGTCCACCAGGCTCGTCCACCCGTGGGATTTTCCAAGCAAGAGTCCTGGAGAGGTGTGCCATTGCCTTCTCTGAAATTCTCAATTACTGCTTGTTAAATACATGAACAACTTGGTGCCAGAGACCTGACATGTGGTAGGTACACAACAGTCTTTGACCATAATTATTTCTGTAGGCTAAGAACTTTGCTAGCTACAGCTATGAGATGTGAGTTGTTCCTCAGTACCCTTTACTCCTCCATCTACTAAGTCAGTATTGTATTAAAGGCCAGGTATTAAAGGTATTAGAGGTACAGGTTCCCCTGTACCCCCTGCACCATCTGTATTAACAATTCTTTGTTTTATACAGTACAGGTGAAAGGATATTCTCCTACCAGGCTTTAAATTTCTATGAAGGGGAAATTCTCTGGAATAGCTTCTATTTCGAAGGGTCTTACCTGGCATCCACAGGCTACATGAGGTCTTTGAAGTCTCTGAAACTGAACATGAATTTGAGTGTTTACGTGCACATTTCCCTGGGGAGAATGTCAAGAGGCATCATCAGATTCTAGGTTTGTGACCTAGAAAAGGTTTAGAAGAGTTAAGTGTGAAAGATCTTATTACAAATACTTGCTGGTACTTGTGGCCCAGCCTTCGTGTTTTTCCAAAATGTTGACTGATGGTGATTTATCTTGACTATATGTCTTGCCCCTTGCCCAATGCTGTATCTTCTGTTTGTAGACTTCAGGAGGGAGCCCAAGTTGTTAAACTTTCCTTCTGTCTGAAGGGTGGCCCTTGTGGACAGATTTCCCATAGTAAAGAAGATCTGACTTATTTTTGGAGGTCCTCTCCTACTTAGGGCTTCCTTGGTGGCTCTCCTCCTTTGGGGCACCCTCTCCATGACCTGTCCCCCATCACTTTGTTTAACCTGAAGAGGTAGGTCCCACTTCTCTGATGGTCTCTTTTTGGAAAGATTAATGATGAAATCCCATATTATCTTTGATTCTATTCTTTTTCTTTAGTTTTCATTCTTGTGGATGGGATTTGTAGACAATCTGGATGTCCAAAAGCAATACCAGGCAGTGGCTGACTGTTTTTCCATCTTTTTTTATTTAATATCTATCACCTAAAAGATGTTTCCATGCTTTGTGCTTTTCAATTTTCAATTCATGCTGGGCATTCACCAGGCTTTATGTATAAAACTCTGGGACCAATTCCACCTTGGGGGAAGTTTTTCTACAGCACTGAGAAATTTCCTGACGCCAGCTGGGTGTCTTACAATTCAGCTCAATTCTGACACTGTCTGCCTGGAGAGAGCATCAGATTCCACAGGTTACGGGGCTCAGTCCTGCAAAATTGCTCGCTTTCCCTCTTCAGCTGCCAATCACAAGATGGGGTTGTCAGCTGTTGTTCTGACTCACTAGCTGTAGATTGGAGGTTCCAATGACTCCTTGGGATTCAATTAATTTGCTTGTATGACTCACAGAACTCAGGGAAACTTTCTACTTATTAGATCATCAGTTTGTTATAAAAAGATATAACTCAGAATCAGTCAGATGGAAGAGATGCATAGAGCAAGGTATAGGGAAGGCTCAGGATTCTATGCCTTTTCTGAGTGTACCACTTTCCCTGAATTTCCATACTTCATCAACCTAGACACTCTCTGAATGCTGTCTTTTTGGGGTTTTATGAAGGCTTCATTACACAGGCAAGATTAGGTAAACCTTGGCCATCAGTGATTGATTTAACCTCTAGCCTCTCCCTGTGCCACTTCCCAGAGGTCAGGAGGTTGGACTGAAAGTTCCAACCCTCTAATCATGTGGTTGGTTCTCTTGGCACCTAGCCAGCATCCTTAGGTTCAGCTTGAAAGTTACCACCCTCTCGTCACCTAGGAAATTCTAAGGATTTCAGCAGCTCTGTGTCAGAAATGGGGACAAGCATCAAGTATAAACTTTTTATTATAAATCACATTATGGCAAGGCATTTACATAAAGTACAAATGTAGCACTTTATCCTCTTTGGATTCCTCTCTTTCTCCTGAGAATTTACTCACAATTCCAGGTAAGACATTCCCTGCAAAATGGATGGTTCAGATATCAGGTTCCCACTACGAGGCTGGCACTAGGAAAGAAAGTTCCCATAGAAGTCTGAGAGCTAAAGAGAACCTCATAGTTGGCACACAGGGTCCCACCCAGTCTGACCTCACCCCCTCGACTCTCACTGCACTCCCTCTGGGGCGGGCACACTGACTGAAGTTCTAGGATATCATTCTTTCACCTCATTCAAATCTTTGCTTAAACCACCTTCTCAGTGATGCCCACTCTGTCCTCCCCATCTGAAATTTTAACTGTCGCTCGCCCTCATTCCAGGAGCTCTAGATCACTTTTACTGTATTTTTTCCCTACTTGTCAAGAGCTATAAACTCCTATGATACTGCATCAATTCTTGATATAGTGTGGAACTTAAGATGAATCACGTTTCTGCACTGTTATTCATAATTCTGATTCTTCGGTTCAGTTTGAAGCCTGGCACTGGTACAGATGTTGGGTTGGGGCTGAGTGCTTTCATAGGAACATGGGCAAAGAGGTAGACGAAGCTCTGAAGATGAAGCAGGGAACAACTGGGGAAAGATCAGGAGAATTTCAGAAGTAATCTCTCAGTTCTGGCAGAAGGATAGCAAAAGTTTGCAAACCAGATAAAGAGAGGGTACTGTTTCACATCGATGAGAATAAAGTGGAGAAGACACAGAGCTATGGAAGCACACAGACTAGACCATGGAAATGAAATACTGTCTGAGAAATGAGTGTAGGTGGGAGTTGTATCACAGTGGCAGGAGACAAGGTTGGCCTGATGAGCCGGGCCAGATCATACAAGGCCTATATATATATATTTTTAATTTATTTTTAATTAGAGTACAGTTGCTTTACCACATTGTGTTGGTTTCTGCTGTACAACAGTGTGAATCAGTTCTGTGTACATATACATGCCCTCTCTGTTGAGCCTCTCTCCCACCATTGCCTTGTCCCCCTCCCAGGTTGTCACAGAGCACTGAGCTGCGTTCCCTGTGCTCTAGGCTGCACAGGTCCCCCCAGCCACCTGCCTACACACGGCGCTGTGCATGTGTCAGCGCTGCTCTCGCAGTGCATCCCACCCTCTCCTTTCCCCGCTGCGTCTGCAAGCCTGTTCTCTATGTCTGCATCTCTCTTCCTGCCCTGCAGATAGGCTCATTAGTACCATCTTTCTAAACTCCATATATAAGCATTCATATACGATATTTGTTTTTCTCTTTCTGGCATCTCATTCCGTGTAACAGGCTCTAGGTTCATCCACATCTCTATAGCTGACTCAAATTCATTCTTAAAAGGCCTTTAGACTGCACCCCACTCCAGTACTCTTGCCTGGAAAATCCCATGGACGGAGGAGCCTGGTGGGCTGCAGTCCATGGAGTGGCTACGAGTCGGACACGACTAAGCCACTTCACTTTCACTTTCCACTTTCATGCACTGGAGGAAGAAATGGCAACCCACTCCAGTATTCTTGCCTGGAGAATCCCAGGGACAGTGGAGCCTGGTGGGCTGCCGCCTATGGGTCGCACAGAGTCAGACACGACTGAAGTGACTTAGCAGCAGCAGGGTGTCTGTACTTGGTCATACAAAGTCACTAACACAACTTAATTTAGAAGGCCTGCTAACATGTTCAATATTAGGAAATTAGCATAACAATGACTTCTTTGGTTAAGAAATGTTTAATTTTCTCTACCTGGACTAAATCTAACATCTCATGCCCATGGGAAGTTGAGGGTCTAGAGAATAGGGCTGCATTGCTTGCTTGCAGCCAAGTAGGAAAGAATATTATGTATGAAAACATTCTTGAGGAAATCTGAAACAGAGCAGGACTCTATGATCCTTGCCTTCACTGCCCACCCCCTATGTCTTCTCCCTGCTTTTTGCCTGTGGAAAACTTTAGTTGAAGAATAAGGTTAATCAGAGAACTGACAAATGCTGAAACAAAGGGAAAGAGTCAAAGGAGACTAAAGAATCATAATGTAGTCATAAGCATAGTCAAGGACTCTAGCTCTTTCTCAAGGGCTATAGATACTATTCTGAGCCATATCCTATGAGCTGTCTTACAGATACCAAAACACCAGGTGAAGAAATTAACTACATGATGATCAGACTGTATCCAGGACACGAGAGGCCACAATTCTGAGAACAGACTGCAAAGAAACGGGAACAAAGGGATCCTGGAACTGAAGATTAACTGCACCTAAAATGATCAAGATCATGCTGGTCAGACCACTGATGACCAATTTGGAGATGACTGTGCTGTTTCTGCATGTAGTCCCCCCACTGCCCCACCCCTGTTTATAAAAGCTCTCACCCCCTGCTTTGTCAAGGGTGGGAGAGCTGGCCTTTGGACAGAAGTCCGCCACCACCTTCCCTCCTCCAGTTGCCGGCATCTGAAATAAAGCAAACTTTCCTTTCCACCAGCCTGGCCTGTTTACTGGCTTTTGAACACGGAAACAGCCGGACTCCCCACCCCACCATGCCCCAACACACACACACTTTGAGTAACAAATCTACACGCAGGTCAAATGGAAAACCATTTTACTGTATCACACTCTCTTTAGATGTGTGCAAGGAACTTATAATTTAGCATATTCAGGAGATTTCTCCATGAGAATATTGACATATTTAGTTTCAGTTCAGTTCAGGTCAGTCTCTCAGTCGTGTCCAATTCTTTGCAACCCCATGAATCCCAGCATGCCAGGCCTCCCTGTCCATCACCATCTCCCGGAGTTCACTCAGACTCACGTCCATCGAGTCAGTGATGCCATCCAGCCATCTCATCCTCTGTCGTCCCCTTCTCCTCCTTCCCCAAATCCCTCCCAGCATCAGAGTCTTTTCCAATGAGTCAACTCTTCGCATGAGGTGGCCAAAGTACTGGAGTTTCAGCTTTAGCATCATTCCTTCCAAAGAAATCCCAGGGCTGATCTCATTCAGAATGGACTAGTTGGATCTTCCTGCAGTCCAAGGGACTCTCAAGAGTCTTCTCCAACACCACAGTTCAAAAGCATCAATTCTTCGGTGCTCAGCCTTCTTCACAGTCCAACTCTTACATCCATACACGACCAATGGAAAAACCATAGCCTTGACTAGATGGACCTTAGTCGACAAAGTAATGTCTCTGCTTTTGAACATGCTGTCTAGGTTGGTCATAACTTTTCTTCCAAGGAGTAAGCATCTTTTAATTTCA
>SJYQ01002254.1:826022-838634 GCA_006410935.1 Redunca redunca
TGACTGTATAGAGCTTCTCCATCTCTGGCTGCAAAGAATATAATCAGTCTGATTTTGGTGTTGACCATCTGGTAATGTCCATGTGTAGAGTCTTCTCTTGTGTTGTTGGAAGAGGGTGTTTGCTATGACCAGTGTGTTTTCTTGGCAAAACTCTATTAGCCTTTGCCCTGCTTCATTCCGCATTCCAAGGCCAAATTTGCCTGTTACTCCAGGTGTTTCTTGACTTCCTACTTTTGCATTCCAGTCCCCTATCATGAAAAGGACATCTTTTTTGGGTGTTAGTTCTAAAGGTCTTGTAGGTCTTCATAAAACCATTCAACTTCAGCTTCTTCAGTGTTACTGGTTGGGGCATAGAATTGGATAACTGTGATATTGAATGATTTGCCTTGGAGACAAACAGAGATCATTCTGTTGTTTTTGAGATTGCATCCAAGTACTGCATTTCAGACTCTTTTGTTGACCATGATGGCTACTCCATTTCTTCTGAGGGATTCCTGCCCACAGTAGTAGATATAATAGTCATCTGAGTTAAATTCACCCATTCCAGTCCATTTTAGTTCACTGATTCCTAGAATGTCGACGTTCACTCTTACCATCTCTTGTTTGACCACTTCCAATTTGCCTTGATTCATGACCTGACATTCCAGGTTCCTATGCAATATTGCTCTTTATAGCATTGGACCTTGCTTCTATCACCAGTCACATCCACAACTGGGTATTATTTTTGCTTTGGCTCCATCCCTTCATTCTTTCTGGAGTTATTTCTCTACTGATCTCCAATAGCATTTGGGCACCTAATGACCTGGGGAGTTCCTCTTTCAGTATCCTATCATTTTGCCTTTTCATACTGTTCATGGGGTTCTCAAGGCAAGAATACTGAAGTGGTTTGCCATTCCCTTCCCCAGTGGACCACATTCTGTCAGACCTCTCCACCATGACCCGCCCGTGTTGGGTTGCCCCGCAGGCATGTCTTGGTTTCATTGTGTTAGACAAGGCTGTGGTCCTAGTGTGATTAGATTGACTAGTTTTCTGTGAATATGGTTTCAGTGTGTCTGCCCTTTGTTGCCCTCTTGCAACACTTACCATCTTACTTGGTTTTCTCTTACCTTGGGCATGGGGTATCTCTTCCTGGCTGCTCCAGCAAAGCATAGCTGCTGCTCCTTACCTTGGATGAGGGGTATTAGGTTTTCCATAACCCCTTTCTTAAATTACAGAGATTCCTTTAGCCATGTTAATAGATCAAGATTCTCAAGAGAAAACAAAGCAAAAAAAAAAAAAATCAGTTTCTCTAATCTTTCTTTTATCTCCTGCTTTCTGCTCCCCAGGATCTAAAATTTAATCTGCTCTCTCTTCCTTTTGTGTAGCTTTTTTCTTCGCAATCTTCAGATATCTCTAGCCCTGACTTCACTGTGTTTCAGTGGCTCATTTAGGCCACAAATGGGTTCTCTGGTGGCCTGATTATGACAGAAAGCAAAATTGTCTTTCCCAATGATCCTATTGATCCTGGAATACCCTGGGAGTCGTAAAAGATGTCAGTGCAGGTTTGCCTGCTGTTTTCACCAAGGTAATGCGGTCATAAATATTCAAAGAGATACAAATAAACCATTTTGTCAACTATTGGGTTTAAAAGTTTTTCCTGTAAATGCAGTAATCAAATGACATGAGGTCATTTTATTTTTTTATTTTAGGAATCTCATTACTTAGTAAAATGAGCTGTTTTGTCTAGACAGGTTGGACTGCAAGGCAAAAGATGTGCCCAGTGATCACTGATCAATGATGTGTCCACTTAGTTCTTAGTGCAATAATTTCATGGGGGATGTTAGGATCCATTGACTGAAAATTCACTTTTGCTCCTGGGAAATTGCTGAAGTGTGTTTTAAAATAAATAATCCATTTTTAGTACTTGACAAGATATTCAAGTTTTACCCCCTTGCAAAATCAAAATCTGCTGCTTATTATGTTAATGTGATATTTGCAAAGCTAATAGCATGATTTCAAGTCCAAAGATCCCCCACACCCTTGCAAATCAGTCAAAGAAAAGTCAGGCATTCAATGTGCATGAGGGAGGGGCCCATATATTTATAGGTCACTGTCAAGACAGAGAAGACACAAAGCCTGATGGACTGCTTCTAGTTTAGCTTCATCAACAATTGTATTTACAAGTCAATTAAACTCTGTGTCTCTGTTTTTCTTTTCTATAGAAATAAACATATTTTAATTAAAATATAAGATCTTAAAATTTTTCCCAAACTGTAAATCATCATTTTGTTTATTCTTGGTAGCTGATAACTGTTTGCTTGTAACTTTCAAGGAATAAACTCATAACCGAGGAACTTAAATTGTGTCATACTCTTGAGTCAAAGAATGAGATTAATTAAAAATGTTAATCTCTAAATTGACAAGTTTAGATATTTTCCTATAGCTGTCACTTATTTGTACCACTTGATTAATAACAAACAGTAAGTATTTTAATAAGCATCAGACAATTAAATGAGAAATCTGAGGAACTGATCTGGACATAGTATTTTTTAAATCTCCCCAAATACATTAATATGCAGCCACTGCTATGAATACTTACCATATAGGAAATCTCATCTTTCCTTTTCATATTTTAGGTGAAGTGCACTGTATAAATATGTATCCAGATCAACAGAATGATTGAGTTGAACTAACTTATGCATGAGACAAAAATCTCTGAGTATGTGCAAAAGTGGCTAGCTAAAATGTGAGATCTTTGAGAAAGAAAATTCCATTTCATGTGCAATCTGTCCTCTACTTTCTCAATAAAACATAAAAGCACTGTAAGAATGAAGGCAGAGTAAGGGGAAGAACAGTGGTTTTAGATTTAAATTGAGTGTGTGTGTTTATAAACTGTTTTCATCAGGTTCTTTTTTTTGTGATATTTAGAGGTGTTAACCATCCCAACACATAAGAAATTAATTATGGTGGAGAATCAGGTGCATTATTTAACTATATATCTCTTGGTTACCACAGAAATAAAATATAGATTTTGTTTGCTCATCACAGATTCCTTTGTGTGGCTCTGCCCACAGAGGTAATTTAAGCAAGGTCTTTTTTACTCTTGGAGATGGACCATCCCTATTCCCATTTCTCTATTTTCCACTTTATTTCCAGGTCAGATAATAAGACTACTTACAAGCTTATCTAATTTGTTATATGCCCATATATACTCTAAGAAAAAATCATGGACAGTGAAAGAGAAGGATGTAACATTTTGTGTGTGCATGCTGAGTTGCTTCAGTTGTATTTGACTCTGAGACACAACGGACTGTAGCCTGCCAGGCTCCTCTGTCCATGGGATTCTCCAGGCAAGAATACTAGAGTGGTTGCCATGCCCTCCTCCAGGTGATATTCCCCACCCAGGGACTGAACCAGAGTCTCTTACATCTCCTGCATTGGCAGGCAGATTCTTTACCACTAGTGCCACCTGGGAAGTTCAGTTCAGTTCAGTCACTCAGTCGTGTCTGACTCTTTGCGACCCCATAGACTGCAGCATGCTAGGCCTCCCCATCCATCCCCAACTCCCAGAGTTTACTCAAGCTCATGTCCATTGAGTTGGTGATGCCATCCAACCATCTCATCCTCTGTCATCCCCTTCTCTTCCCACATTCAATCTTTCCCAGCATCAGGGTCTTTTCAAATGAGTCAGCTTTTCACATCAGGTGGCCAAAGTATTGGAGCTTCAGCTTCAGCATCAGTCCTTCCAATGAATACTCAGGACTGATTTCCTATAGGATGGACTGGTTGAATCTCCTTGCAGTCCAAGGGACTCTAAAGAGTCTTCTCACCACAGTTCAAAAGCATCAATTCTTCAGCGCTCAGCTTTCTTTATAGTCCAACTCTCACATCCATACATGACTACTGGAAAAACCATAGCCTTGACTAGATGGACCTTTGTTGGCAAAGTAATGTCTCTGCTTTTGAATACGCTGTCTAGGTTGGTCATAACTTTCTTTCCAAGGAGTGTCTTTTAATTTCATGGCTGCAATCACCATCTGCAGTGCTTTTGGAACCCCTCAAAATAAAATCTTTCGCTGTTTTCATTGTTTCCCCATCTATTTCCCATGAAGTGATGGGACCAGATGCCATGATCTTTGTTTTCTGAATGTTGAGTTTTAAGCCAACTTTCTCACTCTCCTCTTTCACTTTCATTAAGAGGCTCTTTAGTTCTTTTTCACTTTCTTCCATAAGGGTGGTGTCATCTGCATATCTGAGGTTATTGATATTTCTCCTGGCAATCTTGATTCCAGCTTGTACTTCATCCAGCCCAACGTTTCTCATGATGTACTCTGCATATAAGTTAAATAAGCAGGGTGACAACATACAGCCTTGACATACTCCTTTCCCAATCTGGAAGCAGTCCATTGTTCCATGTCCAGTTCTAACTGTTGCTTCCTGACCTGCATACAGATTTCTCAAGAGGCAGGTCTGGTAGTCTGGTATTTCCGTCTCTTGAAGAATTGTCCACAGTTTGTTGTGATCCACATAGTCAAAGGCTTTGGCACAGTCAATAAAGCAAAAGTAAATGTTTTCCTGGAACTCTCTTGCTTTCTCAATGATCCAGCAGATGTTGGCAATTTGATCTCTGGTTTCTCTGCCTTTTCTAAGTCCAGCTTGAACATCTGGAAGTTCATGGTTCATGTATTGCTGAAGCCTGGCTTGGAGAATTTTGAGTATTACTTTACTAGTGTGTGAGATGAGTGTAATTGTGCGGTAGTTTGAGCATTCTTTGGCATTGCTTTTCTTTGAGATTGGAATGAACACTGACCTTTTCTGGTCCTGTGGCCACTGCTGAGTTTTCCAAATTTGTTGGCGTATTGAGTGCAGCACAGCATCGTCTTTCAGGATTTGAAATAGCTCAGCTGGAATTCCATCACCTCCACTAGCTTCCTAAGGCTCACTTGACTTCACATCCCAGGATGTCTGCCTCTAGGTGAGTGATCACACCATCATGGTTATCTGGTCATGAAGATCTTTTTTGTACAGTTCTTCTGTTTACTGTTGCCACCTCTTTTTAATATCTTCTGCTTCTCTTAGGACCATACCATTTCTGTCCTTTATTGAGCCCATCTTTGCATGAAATGTTCCCTTAATATCTCTAATTTTCTTGAAGAGGTCTTTAGTCTTTCCCATTCTATTGTTTTCCTCTATTTCTTTGCATTGATCACTGAGGATGGCTTTCTTATCTCTCCTTGCTATTCTTTGGAACTCTGCATTCAAACTGGTATATCTTTCTTTTTCTCCTTTGCCTTTAGCGTCTCTTCTTTTCACAGCTATTTGTAAGGCCTCTGCAGACAATCATTTTGCGTTTTTGCATTTCTTTTTCTTGGGGATGATCTTGATTCCTGTCTCCTGTACAGTGTCATGAACCTCTGTCCATAGTTCTTCAGGCACCCTTATCAGTTCTAATCCCTTGAATCTATTTGTCACTTCCACTGTATAATCGTAAGGGATTTGATTTAGGTCATACCTGAATGGTCTAGTGGTTTTCCCTACTTTCTTCAATTTAAGTATGAACTTTCCAATAAGGAGTTCATGATCTGAGCCACAGTCAGCTCCTGGTCTTATTTTTTGCTGACCTGGGAAGCCAGGATGTAATTTATGTAAAATTATGTAAAGTCAATTGACTTTTTGGACCTTAGTTTTATTATTTCTGAAATGTAAGGATGGAATTAAATATTCTATAAAATATGTTGAGCTCTAAATCCTAGGGATCTTCAAACATAGTTTAAGAACAAGGTTTTATAAAGGTTATGATTTAGTCACCTTGAGAGTTTTAAATTGCATTGTTTCTGAGAAGTGGAAACTTATAAAATGTTAAATGTCTCTGCTACTGCTAAGTCACTTCAGTCGTGTCCGACTCTGCGTGGCCCCATAGACGGCAGCCCACCAGGCTCCCCCGTCCCTGGGATTCTCCAGACAAGAACACTGGAGTGGGTTGCTATGCCAGTTTTTGTCTCACTCTTTTTTCAAGTTGATCCGTGGAAAAGTTTGGTAAAATAAATGAGCATAGCTGGACTCTAACTTTTAAAAAAGCATATATAAGCTTCTGGATCTTCCCTGGCAGTCCAGTGGTGGGGAATCCGCCTGCCAATGCAAGAGACACAGAGTTGATACCTGTTCCAGGAAGATCCCATATGATGTGGAGCAACAAATTCCACGCGTGCCAACTACTGAGCCGGTGCACCTAGAGCCTGTGCTCCGCAACGAGAAAAGCCACTGCAACGGTGCACCGTGGCAAAGAGCAATCCCCACTCACCGCCACTGAAAAAAGCCTAGGCACAGCGACAAAGACCCAGTGCAACCGAAAATCAAATTTTTTTTGAAAAAGAAAAAGAGTCTGCTTCTCAGTGTAGGGGATGTGGGTTCAGTCGCCAGTCAGGGAACTAAAATCCCATGTGCCAAAGAGCAAATAAGCCCACATCCTAGAGAGTCCTCTTGCTGCAGTGAAAGATTCCACATGGTGCAGTGAGGATCCCGAGTTCTGCAACTAAGACCTAAGGCAGCCAAGTAAATAAATAAATATTTAAAGATGTGAGTGTAAGAGAAAATTGGTATTTTAAAAAAAAATTTAGTGGCACGACCCTAGATTTCAAGACCAGAATTTTTTTTTTTTCTAAAAAGCATACATATGCTTCTAAACTAAGGAAGACTTTGGGAAAATGATACACAAGATTCTGAGTATTTCAGTATCTATAAGATCTTTTTTTCAGCCTGACATCAGATTCTTGGTTCGGCTCACAGAAAGTGTCAGTCACTCAGTCAAGTCTGACTTTTTGGGACCCCATGGACTCTAGCCTGCCAGGTGCTCCTCTGTCCCTGCAAATCTCCAGGCAAGGATCCTGGAGTGGGTAGCCATTCCTTTCTCTAGGGGATCTTTCCAATCCAGGGATTGAACTGGGGTCTCTTGCACTGCAGGCAGATTCTTCACTGGCTGAGCCACCAGGGAAGACCTCAGCTCACAGAACCTCCCTCTGTTAAACCTTAGATAAAAAGGATTCTACCCCAGCTAGGCTCCCAAAGCAGACACAGAGGTTGCATCTCTTGAAGTATTCATCAGCTTCTCAAGGTTAAGTGCCCTTTGCCCACTGCTAGATTCCCAAGACCATGAAGGTTTTATTCCCTAGTGTTTCTCTTAGAGAGCCTTTGAACATTAAAGAGGTACTTAAGCAAGATTTGTTGAATGAACACAGTTATTCTAAATAGTATTTTAGGGAAAGCTGGAGGTAGCAAAGAGGCACTTAATCTCAACTCATGGTAGTAAATAGAGGTCACGGCTAATGTTCAATAGCTCATCAGTGTTCTCCAGTGGACAAAGTGAATGATGATACCATTAGGGTTGGTCAAGCCTATAATATAGTAGATTAAATAGTTCCCCCTTTAAGGTCAGAGAGAGGTAAGCTTTCTTCGGTGAAATATCCCAGAAAATTACTTCTGCGCCCACATCACTGTTAAGCCACCGTTAGTTAAGTTTTTTCCCCCACCTTGAGGTTTTGTTTCTTTTGTGTGGAGTCCTCCTCCTCCAGATCTTTCAAGATCGCTTCAAATCAGACGCCACTTTGCATTCAAATCAAATATCACTTTTTAAAGAGATCCTTACCACCCATGTAAAGCAGTTCCAGGGTCCAGCCTAGTATGAGGCACGTGGTAACTGCTTTTTAATATATTGTTTAATTAATGCCCACAGTCAAGGGTGGGACAAAGAAAAGGCTTCCATACTCTGGATGCCAAAGGCAGGCATAACCCTTTTTCATAAGGGTTTGGAGGCTGGAGCTACATCTGCCTTCCATGTCACGCTATCTCCTCCTGATGCTGCTACACACACACACACACACACACACACACACACACACACTCATACAGAGCTGTGCTTTCTCTTGCTCTCCTATCAGCTCTGTAGAGAGCTGGAAGTGCAGTTTGCCTGGCCTGGGGCAAAGTGAAGATGTTGGGCTCCTAGTTCAAAAACCAGGAAAACAGCATTTTTCTTCCTCTGGGGTTTTTTCTCCACCAGTCAGGATGTTTTTATTTGCTATTTAGTGATCCCTCAGCACTGGGGTCCTCACTGTGGGGTGAGTGTGGACATCTCATGAGCTGGTGCTTGAGGCCAATCCCATCACATTGGTGTCCAAGGTCAGGTCCCTGCGGAGCAAAGGCACAGGGAGAGGGACCCAGCACCCACCCAGAGGGGGAAGGATGCTCCTGAGAGGATGCTCCCCAGCCCTTGTGGATGCTCCCAGAGGACGTCACATGAATGTAAGTTTACTAAGCATTTCAAGACAGCTACTGCCGCAGCAGTATTCCACTCTATGCATCCATTTGTTGCTTCCAGGTTTTGCTGTTGCTAATAGACCTACTGTGAACATCCATGTCTTAGTCTTTGTGTATATATAATGCTTTCATGTCTTGGGAAAATGCCTAAGATGTGAGATAGCTGGATCAGATGGTCGATATATATTTAACTTTTTAAGAAATTGCCAAACTGGGTTTCCCTGGTGGCTCTGTGGTAAAGAATATGCCTGCCAATGGCAGGAGACATGGGTTCTTGTACCTGATCCAGAAAGACCACACATTCCACAAGCAACTAACCCCCTGCATCACAAAGACTGAGCATGCACTCTAGAGCCGGGGAGCTGCAACTACTGAGCCCACCACAACTGGAGAGTGCCCCTGCTTGCAGCAGCTAGACAAAAGTCTAAGCAAAAATGAAGACCCAGCATAGCCAAAAATAAGTAAATAAAATTATTTTAAAAAAGAAACTGCTAAACTGTTTTCCAACATGGTTGAACCACTTTCTCACCACCAGTGAATGAGTACTCAAGTTGCTCTGTATCTTTGCTGACACTTGATCTGGTCAGTCTATTTTGAAAGGAGTGGTATGTCTAACTTGTATGTAGTAGTGTCTCACTGAAGTTCTAATTTGCATATCCTTTAATGATGAGATGCCAAGCGCATTTTAATGTGTCTATTTGCATCCTTACATCTTCTTTCATAAATATCTGTTCAAATCTTATAGCCATTTGTTTTATTGGGTTTGTTTCCTTGTTGAAGTTTATTAGAGCATTTGACGTATTATGCAGTCAAGTCCTTTTTCAGGTAAGACAGTTGCAAATATCTTCTTCCGGACTGTGGCTTATGCTCTCATTTTATTAACAATGCCTTTCAAAGAGCAGTTGTTATTTTGATGAAGTCCAATTTTTTCTTTTGTGGACTGTTTAGATCATATCTAAGAAATTTTTGCCTAACCTCACATCATAAAGATTTTCTTCTATGTTTCTTCTAGAAGTTTTATAATGTTAGGTTTTGCACTGAAGTTTGTGATCTATTTTGAATTTAGGGCTTCCCAGGTGGTGCTAATGGTAAAGAACCCACCTGTCAATGCAGGAGAAGCAAGAGACTTGAGTTCAATCCAGGGGTTGGGAAGATGCCCTGGAGAAGGGCACAGCAACCCACTCTAGTATTCTTGCCTGGAGAATCACATGGACAGAGGTGTCTGGTGGGCTACAGTCCATAAGATCACAAACAGTGGGACACAACTGAAGCGACTTAGCACGAACACAGCATAAGACATGGGTTGATGTTCTACACAGGAGCTAAAGAGCCATGGAAATAGCAACTATGTGAGTAAAAAGACTGTTTTATCACTTAAATGTTTTGTTTAAAGCAAAGACAGTAGCAAAGTAGTATGGTGTTTAAAAAGGATAACAATAGCATAAAGACTGGGGTGAGAGACATGTAAGTATGTTTTCTGAAAGTTCTTATAGGATACCTGAAGGTTACTTGCAGGTAGAGTGTGATAAGTTAAAGATGACACTCTGAACTCTAGAGAAACCACTAAATGACAATACAGAGAATTATAGCTAAAAAGCCAGCAAGAGATCCAAATGCAGGCAGAAAAAGAGAACAAAGAACAGATGGAACAAATGGAAAACAGATTAATATGTAGCTCTAATTGCAACTAATCAGGAATCACATTAAGTATAAGTAACAATGTCTTTTATAACTTGATTTTGAATATTCACCGTTAACAGAGGGATGGGATAGAGATGGTCTGTGAGAGTGGGTAGAGGTTTCCTATCCATTCTTTATATTTTATCAATAAAGTTGGATGTGAGATTATTAGCTGAGAAACCATTGTTTAGCTCTTTACCCTCAAGCTGAACATAATCCTGAATTTATTTTTATTTTCTTAATTAGGTCCTGAAAAGGTGAGGCATAGAAAAGAAATTCCAGCTCAACATTAAACCAGTTCTAATTAAACAGAAAAATAGGGAGCAAAAATTTGTTGTCAATTGCCTTAAATCAAAAAGGCAAAAAAAAAAAAAATTGTAATAATTAACACAGCCAGGAGTCTGAACCCAATGTGTCTCCCTCATTCATTTAGAATGCTTACTGGGAATTAATATTAATTGGGTAGTTTCTATTGAGACTTTTGCAGCTGCATAGACAATAACAACAGAGCAGAACTTCCCCTGGCAGCGTTGAAGCCTGTGTGTGTCTATCTATATTCCACTGTATCATTCCCAACCACCTCAACAACAAGTACTTCTTGAGCTCCAATCATGCAAGTGCACAGAGCTAGACACTGTTAATAATCTTCTAGTTTAAGATCAAGCACTGTTCAATTAATTGCTGCAGTTTTTCTCTAACAGAAAATCTCTCATAAGTGAAGAAGAAAGTGATATACACACACACACACACACACACACACACACACACACACATTGGAGAATTCTGTTTCAATTGCTCTACATAGTTCAGTTCAGTTCAGTTGCTCAGTCATGTCCGACTCTGCGACCCCATGAATCCCAGCACTCCAGGCCTCCCTGTCTATCACTAACTCCCGGATTTCATTCAGACTCGCGTCTATCGAGTCAGTGATGCCATCCAGCCATCTCATCCTTGGTCGTCCCCTTCTCCTCCTGCCCCCAATCCCTCCCAGCATCAGAGTCTTTTCCAATGAGTCAACTCTTTGCATGACGTGGCCAGAATACTGGAGTTTCAGCTTCAGCATCATTGGGTCCAAAGACATCCCAGGACTGATCTCCTTCAGAATGGACTGGTTGGATCTCCTTGCAGTCCAAGGGACTCTCAAAAGTCTTCTCCAAAATCACAGTTCAAAGGCATCAATTCTTCAGCACTCAGCTTTCTTCACAGTCCAACTCTCATATCCATATATGACTACTGGAAAAACCATAGCCTTGACTAGACAGACCTTAGTCGGCAAAGTAATGTCTCTGCTTTTGAATATGCTGTCTAGGTTGGTCATAACTTTTCTTCCAAGGAGTAAGCATCTTTTAATTTCATGGCTGCAATCACCATCTGCAGTGATTTTGGAGCCCCCCCAAATAAAGTCTGACACTGTTTCCACTGTTTCCCCATCTATTTCCCATGAAGTGATGGGACCAGATGCCATGATCTTAGTTTTCTGAATGTTGATAATATCAGGCCAAACCAACAGTGCTTTGAAAGGGCCCAAGGATACTATGGAAATATCCTTTGACTGCAAACACATGAGTATTTTTCTGTAGACCTGCCTTGACAAGTCCTAACTAACACAACATTCTTACAGAATGAAAAACAGCCTGGAAAGGAAAAGTGTACAATTAGTGATGAAACCACCATCTTGAGTGAATTCTTATCACTCACAATGGACCAGATTTGGTTTCTAGTTACACCAGAGGAGGCCTCAGTGCATTTGGAGTGAAAGTGATGGAACATGTAGTTACAGTCATTTCAGTTCAGTTGCTCAGTCATGGACTCTTTGCGAGCCCATGAATTGCAGCATGCCAGGCCTCCCTGTCCATCACCAACTCCTGGAGTCCACCCAAACCCATGTCCATCGAGTCGGTTATGCCATCCAACCATCTCATCATCTTTGTCCCCTTCTCCTCCTGTCCCAATCCCTCCCAGCATCAGGGTCTTTTCCAATGAGTCAGCTCTTCGCATGAGGTGGCCAAAGTATTGGAGTTTCAGCTTCAACATCAGTTCTTCCAATGAACACCCAGGACTGATCTCCTTTACAATGGACTGATTGGATCTCCTTGCAGTCCAGTTCAGTTCAGTTCAGTTGCTCAGTTGTCTCCAACTCTGCGACCCCATGAATCACAGCACGCCAGGCCTCCCTGTCCATCACCAACTCCTGGAGTCCACTCAAACCCATGTCCATCGAGTCGGTTATGCCATCCAACCATCTCATCATCTTTGTCCCCTTCTCCTCCTGTCCCCAATCCCTCCCAGCATCAGGGTCTTTTCCAATGAGTCAGCTCTTCGCATGAGGTGGCCAAAGTATTGGAGTTTCAGCTTCAACATCAGTTCTTCCAATGAACACCCAGGACTGATCTCCTTTACAATGGACTGATTGGATCTCCTTGCAGTCCAGTTCAGTTCAGTTCAGTCGCTCAGTTGTCTCCAACTCTGCAACCCCATGAATCACAGCACGCCAGGCATCCCTATCCATCACCAACTCCCGGAGTTCACCCAGACTCACCTCCATCAAGTTGGTGATGCCATCCAACCATCTCATCATCTTTGTCCCCTTCTCCTCCTGTCCCTGATCCTTCCCAGCATCAGAGTCTTTTCCAATGAGTCAAC
>SJYQ01002254.1:838800-896623 GCA_006410935.1 Redunca redunca
TTGCAAATATTATTTGCCTTATTTATCTCTCATTTAGCCATTTTTAATTAGAATCCTTCCACATGGAATTCTTGTAGCATAATTTCTTTGTACCCTTGAAATATAGAAGTATATGTACTGTCTGTAGTTTGTTCTTATCTTTGGTTTTCTTCCTTGGTATAAATTTATTCATGGCGAGGATGATTAGGGGAAAAAAGCAGATTTAACAACAATAATACATCTTGGTAACAAAGAGACTAATCTCTCCCTTTAAACATCAGAATGTAAGCTCAGTGAAATGATGTCATAGGGATGCCTTTGAACATCATCTGTGTTGTGCTTAGTCGCTCAGTCTTGTCTGACTCTTTGCAACCCCATGGACTGTAGACCAACAGGCTCCTCTGTCCATGGAATTCTCTAGGCAAGAGTACTGGAGTGGGCTGCCCTGCCCTCCTCCAGGGGATCTTCCCAACCCAGGGATCAAACCCAAGTCTCCTGCACTGCAGACAGATTCTTTACCATCTGAGCCACCAGGGAAGCAAACATCATCTAATTAGTAGCAAGTATAAATTATTCACAAGGTTCTGTTCTGTGTTACTAATCACAAAGCATAATCCTTGTGCAAATTATTTTTTACACTAGATAATATCTTCCGAAATATTTTTAAGTTGTGTGTTACAGGAACTTAGAATATAATTAATCTTTGTGAACCAATTTTCATATCAAGCTAAATTCTATTAATATCCTTGTTATCATTTTAGAAATGAAGTCATATCTGACTTTGAGACCCCATGGACTGTAGCCCGCCAGGCTCCTCTGTCCATGGGATTTCCCAGGCGAGAAAACTGGACTGGATTGTCATTTCCTTCTTCAGGGGATCTTCCCAATTGGGGATTGAACCAGCATCTCCTACACTGGCAGGCAGACTCTTGATCATTGAGCCACCAGGGAAGCCCCTTCCTATCAATAGCTTTGGGTTTTCTATGCACACAATTGTGTCATCTGTTGATCCTGACAGTCTCTCCTTTTCTAACTCCTGTGCTCTATGAGTGCAAATAGAGATTTTTCTTGGTACTTTCTCAAGTTCTGGAGAGGCAGCACTGTTCCTGCATCTGGGGGAGCTTGTATTCCAGCTGGCGAAACAACAGAGAAACATGGGAAAGTATCAGATGGGCTGAACAGAAAACTCACGAGAGTGCCGTGGGAGAGAGTGGCTACCTCCAGCTGAGCCTCAGGGAAGACTGGCCAGAGGAGACGGCTTTGAGGTGCAGTGGACCACGCAGAATTCAGGACGAAGGGCATCTGTGGCAGAGGGAACAGCCTTGCTTGGGACTGGTGCAAGGAGAGGACCCAGAGAGATGGTATGGGGTGGGAGGTGGGAAGGGATTCATGTTTGGGAACGCTTGTACACTCGTGGTGAATTCATGTTAATGTTTGGCAAAAGCAATACAGTAATGTAAAGTAAACTAAAGTTAAAATAAAAATTTAAAAAAATTTAAAAAAAAAGAGCTAAATATTGAGAGTCAGTTCCGCGTGTTCTGTGGACAGAAAGAAGTGGCTGGAGTTTAGCTGGCAAGCTGAAAGTGGGATATAGTGAGGTCAGAGACTTGGCCAGCCAGGATGAGAAGCTGATTTTTACTCAAGGTCTTGATGGAAGACCAACTGGTTGGTATTTTGCAAAGAAGTGAGACAATCTGATATATAATAAACAGCCAAATAGGTAAATAAAATACTTTCAGACTGTGACACACACTCTTTAATAAATAAACAAAATAAACAAGATATTTACAGAGGATGTTACAAATCTTCTAGTGAGTAAAATAATGTAAATGAACAAGATGCTTTCGAAGTATCACCCACAGCCAGTGAGTTAATAGACTACTCCCATAACCATCCCGAGTGAGTCTTTCTCTCCCTCTTTTGCTCCTTAAACTCAGCTTTCTTTCTCAGATCTCTGCTTCGTTTATAGATGTAACTTCCCAACACAGCTAGCTACCCTTCTGCCCTTCCTCTAAGATGACATTCTGTGCAAGGTATACACTTTAAATATAAAGACTCTTGGGTAGGGGGAGGGAGGCTGCAGAGGGAGGGGATACCGGCATACTTATACCTGATTCATGTTGTTGTACAGCCGAAACCAACACAATGTTGTAAAGCAATTATCCTACAATTAAAAATAAATATACTATTGCATATACAAAAAAAATATGCCAAGTGACCTTCATTCTGTTTGATAAATACAATAAATTTCTTTGATTAGAAACAATAAAAAAGGACTCTAGCCATGACTCTTACAAATCAAATCTTTATTTTACCTATGAAATTTTGTTTATTTATTTTTGTTTATACCATGGAGAAAATTTTGATTTCTCTTGCTTTACTAGCTATATCTTATTCAGTTAATAAAAGTGCTGGTGGGGTGAGGGGCGGAGAGGAGGAACTGCATGGTTATGGGGAAAAGCTTGAGTATTCCGGGAGAGCAAAGAGCTTGGTTTGGAAGTTTGGTTTGGTGCCTTTAGAGAAAGGGGAAAGCGGGGAGCTGGATGGGCAAGCAAAGTAGCCTAAAAAGAGATTGGAGAGGTGAGCAGGCACCGGAACCTGAAGGACCTAGCAGGTCATGGAAAGAGTTTGGGTTTTATTCCAAGAGAAAATGGATTTGTTGAGAAGGTAGATATGGCTGGTGACTACAGCCATGAAATTAAAAGACGCTTGCCCCTTGGAAGAAAAGCTTCGACAAATCTAGGCATTGTATTAAAAAGCGGAGATATCTCTTTGCCGACAAAGGTCCATCTAGTCAAAGCTTTGGCTTTTCCTGTAGTCATGTATGGATGTGAGAGTTGGACCATAAGGAAGGCTGAGCCCTGAAAAATTTCGAACTGTGGTGCTGGAGGATTCTTAAGCGTACTCTGGACAGCAAGTGAATCAAACCAGTCAATCCTAAAGGAAATCATTGCTGAATATTCATTGAAAGGACTGATGCTGAAGCTGAAGCTCTGATACTTTGGCCACCTGATGGGAAGAGCTGACTCACTGGAAAAGACCCTGATGCTGGGAAAGACTGAGAGCAGGAGGAGAAGGGGAGGACAGAGGATGAGATGATTGGAAGTCCATCATCGACTCAATGGACATGGGTTTGAGCCAACTCTGGGAGATAATGAAGGACAGGGAAGCCTGGAGTGCTGCAGTTTATAGGGACTGCAGAGTCAGCTATGACTTAGCGACTGAATAATAACAGGTATACAAAAGATTACATATTCTTATTTGTGGAGGGGAAAATGAAATAGTACATTTAATCAAAGGAAAAAACATGTAGCCCCAAATTTTCCTCTAGAGAAAAGGGATATTCTTTTTTTTCCTATCCTGGTATCTATTGAATTGATCTTCAATGAATTACTTTACTTTAGATCCATTATTTAAGGGAAAATAGTGTTAAGGCTTGGATTCCGCTGAAGTTTGCTATGCTGTTCTCTCAGCCAAAGAACATGCTGAAAGAAAGAAAAAGAAAAAATGCTGTGAGCAAGCTTAGGAAGAAACTGGAGGACATTAAGACATATACAGAGCTGCAACCCGGAAAGATGCTATGGGGGGAAAGGGGCTGGCAACCCCAATCCAAATTTCTAAACAGATGCAGTCAATATCCCATGGGTCTGAGGGAAGAGTCCCTGAAAATTACAGCTCAGTGCTTACAGAGTGGGTGGGTCAGCTGAGCCTCAGCCAGGGTGAAAGAGATGAAGCAGGAGCCAGTCCCTTAGGACGGCATTGTCCAATGCAACTATAACACAGGGCACATGTGTAATTAAAATTTTTCTTATAACATATTAAGCAATTAAAAGGAGAAACAGGAAATTAAATTTACTCACGTATTTAAATTAGCCCACTATATCCAAAATAGGATCGTCTCAATATATAATACATACAATGAGATTTCTTTAAGTTATTTATTTATGGGCTGGGCTGGGTCTTTGTTGCTGTCTGTGGACTTTTTCTTGTTGCAGTAAGTTGGGGCTACTCCAAAGTTGCCATGCGCAGGCTTCTCATTGTGGTGGCTTCTCTTGTGGCCGAGCACAGAGTGCCTCCTAAGGCACTTGCGCTTTAGGAGTTGCAGCTGGAGGGCTCAGTCATTGTGATGCAAAGGTTTAGTTGCTCCTAGGCATGTGGGATTTCCCTAGACCAGGGACAGAACCCTTGTTCCCTATATTGGCAGGCGATTCTTAACTAGACCACCAGGGAAACCCCAATGAGATATTTTATATTCTTTTTTTTTTCCTACAACATCTTCCAAAGCCAGCATATTTATGGCACTTTTCAATTTGCACTAGCCATATTTCAAGTGCTCAATACCCTGACAGAGCCTGAGGAATTAGGGGCTGTGTTTAACCAGCTAGTTGGGGTCTGATATCAGATTCCTCTCTGGAGAATGCCAGAGCAGAGACTTTCCCCACTGTGGTTTGCAACAGAAGTAGCTTTCAAGAAACAATAGCTTGTTGGGGAAAAAAAGCCACTTCTAGACTATATTCATCAGAAAAAAGTCCCCAGATCACGCTTACTGTGGCGCTACAGGCCACTTCAGTCATTAAACTTCCCAGGTGCGATGCCTTCTGCAGATCTCACCTTGTCCTAGAAGCCACAATCTGGTGTCAGCCAAGTCCAGGCAAATATGAAAAGGCTACATCAAACCAAGCATCCCTGAGTCTTCCTAGACTTCTAATCAAAATTCATTCCACTCATTTGATTACATTGAGAGAAATGTAAGCTTCAATAAGAAAAGGATGTCATACAGTTACAAGAATTTATTCCCACCATAATGCACACACTTAATCCATTTTTGTAGTGCCTAACCTTTGCAAATTGCCTTTGAAATGAGCTCATCCATATTATGGGAAAACCACACCATCACGAACTGGGGCAAGGTCATTAGTAACACCTGACAAATGCACAGTATCTCTTGCCTTAGCTCTCTTTTTTCTTCATTTTTCTGTTTTAGTTCTTTATAAGAACTTGCAAACCTTTAGATTAAGAACTCAAGGACCTTAATTCCCTTCAGGGTCAAACAGTAAGACAAAAAACCTTAAATAATGGGCCAGACATTTAGAGAAAATAGAGTTCATGGTGTATCTGTCCAACCCATGTCTCTCAACAGGCTGCCTCTCATCTGATATCTTCAGGACAAACAGCCAAGCCCTCAAGTTATTATAATAATCTCATTTTAAAATTCATTTACAAACGAATATTTCAAATTTCCCTTTGGGATAACACTAGAATTCTATTTTCAGTTTTCTTTCTCCTGAGCAAGTATAACAGAGAAGAACAAACAGATCCATATTGGTGCTATTCCTTTAGCTCTAACCACTGGGCTCTGTTGCCTGTGTGTAGTTGTGCCGACTCTGTACCTTTTGTAAGAAAACTGTTGCCTATAGCCTGGAACATACATGCTAGCCATTCTAAGGCTCTAAGCTTTAAAGCTATAACCCCTTTCCATCCATATAGAGATAAAAAGTTGCAGAACAGAGAATAACATTTGTTTTGTTGGAAGTTTATAGGAACATTGCAACCAGACCAAGGTGCACAGCTGCAAGAACAAAGGATTCCAGTACTAAGAAGTTTCCAACAAGCCACACCTCCTCCCCTTTTAGCATAAAGAAACCTAAATTCTAACTCAAGTAAGATGGTTCTTTGAGACACTAGATTTCAAACTCAGGTAAGGTGGTTCTTTGAGATACTAGTCCACCATCTTCTTGATCTTCTAGCTTTCTAACTAAACTCACCATTCCTGCCCCAGCAACTTGTCTCTCGATTTATTGGCCTGTCATGCAGCAAGCAGTAAGAACTTGGACTTGGTAAACACAAGGAAACCAAAGAACTCACAGGATCGTTTTTTTTGTGGGAGAGGTTTATGCCAAGGCTCAGCTATTCCTTGGAAATGCTCATCAGAAGTCTACATTCTTCATCAACTGGAAGTGAAACAAATGTGCAAATACTCATCACAGGAATAATAAATATCACATTAATCCTAAAAGTAATTCTTTCTCTGCTGGGTGGGCTTGACATCTGGAAATATATTTCAGGAGGTATAGATTCAGTGCCAAGGGAATATGTCTGAAACTTCTAGCATAAGCACTATTCCTCCATTTAATTGTTAATAAAATAGTAGCTGACACTTACAGAAGGCTTACCATGTGTGTCAAGCACTGTTCTAAACTTCTGTATATATTAAGTCATTTAATTCTCAAACAACTCTATAGGTAGTGTGCAAAAACAAGAAATATATATATTGTCTTTGCCCCAAATTTCTGGCACAGAGCTCCCCAAATCCTTGAAATTTCCCAAGTGATAAGAGCACTGGGAGCATCGTTTGTTCTAATGAGGCAGGTCTAGGTGAGATCCTAGATGACTCTTGGATGGGGACCAGACACCAGAAAGGCCAAACCATGAATAGAACCTTGAATTTATCAACCCTCTTCCCACCCACTACTCCAGGAAGATAGACAATAACTGATGATGCCTATGAGAGGAAGTCTTCCCAATTGGAAAATGCATCCGTGTACCAGGAGGGTGATACACTCCAACTCCAGAGGGACTAAGCTGCTGTGCTCAGCACTCTCCCCACTACAGACTTCACCCTATGTATCTCCTCACCTGTTTATCTGTATCCTTTATCATATCCTTTCATAAATCGGTAAATGTAAGTGTTTTCCTGAGTTTTAAGGAAATGGCAACCCACTCCAGTGTTCTTGCCTGGAGAATCTTAGGGATAGGGCAGCCTGGTGGGCTGCCATCTATGGGGTTGCATAGAGTCAGACACAACTGAAGTGACTTAGCAGCAGCAGCAGCATGAGCTACTTTAGCAAATAATTGAATCTGAGGGGCAGGAGATCATGGGAACCTCTGATTTGTAGCCAGATTGGACAGAAGTTATGGGTAACCTGGGACTTAATACTTGTGACTGACTTTTGAAGTAGGATGGGTGCACTCTCAAGGCACTGAGTGCTTAAACTGTGGGATCTGACACTGTCTTCAGGTAGATGGTGTCTGAATTGAGTTAAATTGTAGGTCACTGATGACCAGTCCAAGTTTGATGCATGAAACAGGGCACTCAAAGCTGGAACTCAAAGTCCACTGGGACGACCCAGAGGGATGGGATGGGGAGGGAGGTTGGCGGGGTGGGTTTGGGATGGGGGACACGTACACCTATGGCTGATTCATGTCAATGTATGGCAAAAACCCACCACAATATTATGAAGTAATTAGCCTCCAATTAAAATAAATGAATTAAAAAAATTGTAGATCACCAAACTGGAGTCAGGACTTGGTGGGGGGAAAAAAAACCCTGTGCATTTGGTGACAAGAAGTGTCAGAATTCTCATGAATGTGATTGAAGTATGAGACTCAAAAAGAAACATAGAGGAAAGACTAGGTTTTTGCAACAAAGGTAGATGCTATTGTTTTCATTTTACTGATGAATAAACCAAGGTCCAAAGAGATCAAATGACTTGGGGAAAGTAATACAGCTATTTAGTTGCACAGCAGGTCTTCCCACCCAGGCAAGTCTGGTAGCCAAACCACTGGTGTTAATCAGTTTGGGGCTCTAGGCACTTGAAAAAAGGCTTCCAGCAGAACATTCAAGGCACTACTTTTCCCTCTACACTTGGATAGGAACCCTTGTACTATTTTAAACCCCCCAGTTCCACACTGATATTGAACCTGAAGAGTAAATTGAGTTCATATAGCCCTCCAAGACAAGAAACTAGTCTCTCTCTCCTCCTCTTCTTTCCTGTGTGTTCTTTATTATAAGACATTCCAGAAGCAGAGATCCTCAGTCAGTTCAGTTCAGTCTCTCAGTCGTGTCCGACTCTTTGTGACCCCATGAACTGCAGCATGCCAGGCCTCCCTGTCCATCAGCAACTCCCGGAGCTTGCTCAAACTTAAGTCCATTGAGTTGGTGATGCCATTCAGCCATCTCATCCTCTCTTATCCTCCTCTTTCTCCTCCTGCCTTCAATCTCTTTCTCTCCAGGAGGCTAGAAGGGTTTAAGGAGCTCATAATTTGTCTGTGATAGGTGGTGACATTGACCAGAGATGATGGTGGTGGTAATGAAGACTGGGATGAGAGAACAATAGCAACACCACTTTTGCCATGAGAGAAACCAGTGAGTGGATCAGAGACCAGAAGTTCCAACACTTGAGTTCTTGTACAGAAAGGCAGCACCAACTGGAATCTGGGTGAATAACACCTTCATTTGTGTCCTGCTATCCTGTGATTGTAGTCTTGGAGTCCAACAAGAAGACCACAGAGGCGAGGAAACAAAGACAAAGGAATTGTTCAGTAGGAGGTGAGAGGGGAGTTTCTCACCATTCCCCCCATCTAATTTCAGGGTCCCACCCTTGAGGTCTTCTGTAGCCCCAGGGACCTCAAGCCCAGCATCTCCAGCAGAGGCAGTACATGGCACTAACAGACATCTTCCCCCTTTTAACGCATGTTTACGTTTTCTACCAGAATGTCCCCCATTCTAGTTGGTGGGGGAAGGGTATTGGTGATTAGGTTTCTTGCTAAAAGGTGCCATCAGGTAGCCCCAGGGACTCTGGGTCAAAGATCCCTGCCTGGGGGGATGTTGCTTCCAGTGAGTAAACTATGCTCGCTCTCCGGTGTGGCTGCTGCTGTCCTTGGTGCTGCTGTTGTGTCCTGGGGCCCAGAGCTTCCTCTGTTGACAGATTCAGTTATCATAGTTCTGTCACCCGCAGAGAAACACCCTACTTCTGGCTGCTTCCAGCCAGTGCTTGACTATCTTAGCAACAACAGGCACGTCCGGCCACAGGGAAGCACAGTGTAGCGCAGGGGCTAGAGTCAATATTTTGTAATACCCCATAGTTGAAGAGAATGTAAGAAAGGTATACATTTATATATATGTATAACTGAATCACTCCATCAAAAATCGGAAACACAGTACTGTAAATCAACTATATTTTGACAAATTTTTCTTAAATGGCAAAAAATAGTGACCAGGACAGGTGGTGACCGATGAAGGATGGCATAAGCCTGAGATGTTATGGAAGGTGCTGAGGGAGTCTGGGGAATATAGAAGGGATGGGGAATGTTTTCTGAATGCTCAGTTTGTGCCAGATATTTTGTACCATATTGAACTTTTGAAAACTGAATTTTTATTTGATTATGAAATATTTAACACATTGAAATATAGAGACAACCATGTGTGTGCTTCTTGGATTTAACTGTTGGGTCCATTTTGTACTTGCTTCCATCTCTTCTGTGGTCTTTCCAGTATCTGTACCTTAGACTCTTGCGGATACTTCTTGGGGCATCTGATGAAAGTCCAAATGTTATTATTTAAAAATCAGATAAGCATAGCCACTTTTATAGCAGCATTATTCACAATAACCAGAGTGAAAGCAACCCAAGGGTGCGTTGACAGATATATGAGTAAATTAAACATGGCACAAACACTGGAACATTATTCAGCCTTAAAGATGAAGGAAATTCTGACACATGCTACAAGACGCAAGAAATTTGAGCCCATTATGCGGAATGAAATAAAAGTTGGCCACGAAAGGATAAACCTTGAGTGATTCCACTTAAAGGAAGTCCCTAGAATAGTCAGATTCATAGACACAGAAGAAGTACATGGTGTTTAATGGGGGCTGGGAGATAAAAATGGGGAGTTACTGTTCAATGGGCATAGAGTTTCAGTTTTGTAAAACAAGTGTTTTAGAGATGGAGTGTGTTTGCATCGTAGTGTGAATGTACTTAATGACACTGAATGGCACACAAAAAAATGGTTGCTAAGTCACTTCAGTCATCTCCGACTCTGCGACCCCATAGACAACAGCCCACCAGGCTCCCCCATCCCTGGGATTCTCTAGGCAAGAACACTGGAGTGCCAGTGCCATTTCCTTCTCCAATGCATGAAAGTGAAAAGTCAAAGTGAAGTCGCTCAGTCATGTCCAACTCTTAGTGACCCCATGGACTGCATGGATTTAAAAATGGTTAAGGTGGCAAATTTTATGTTATATGTATTTTGCCACAATTGGAAAAAAACAATCAGATGAGCAAGCAAACTGAAACCCAGAGATGGTTGCAACAAAAAATTTCATGTATTTCTTGTTTTTATTCATTCTCACATTTGCATTATTCAGTCAGTTCAGTTCAGTTGCTCAGTCATGTCTGACTCTTTGCAACCCCATGAATTGCAGCACGCCAGGCCTCCCTGTCCATCACCAATTCCCGGAGTTCACTCAACTCATGTCCATCGAGTCAGTGATGCCATCCAACCATCTCATCCTCTGTCGTCCCCTTCTTCTCCTGCCTCCAATCCCTCCCAGCATTAGGGTCTTTTCCAATGAGCCAACTCTTCACATGAGGTGGCCAAAGTATTGGAGTTTCACTTTTAGCATCAGTCCTTCCAATGAATACCAGGACTGATCTCCTTTAGGATGGACTGGTTGGACCTCCTTGCAGTCCAAGGGACTCTCAAGAGTCTTCTCCAACACCACAGTTCAAAAGCATCAATTTTTCAGCACTCAGCCTTCTTCACAGTCCAACTCTCACATCCATACCTGACCACAGGAAAAACCATAGCCTTGACTAGACAGAACTTTGTTGGCAAAGTAATGTCTCTGCTTTTGAATATGCTATCCAGGTTGGTCATAACTTTTCTTCCAAGGAGTAAGCGTCTTTTAATTTCATGGCTGCAGTCACCATCTGCAGTGACTTTGGAGCCCCCAAAAATGAAGTCTGGCACTGTTTCCACTGTTTCTCCATCTATTTCCCATGAAGTGATGGGACCAGATGCCGTGATCTTTGTCTTCTGAATGTTGAGCTTTAAGCCAACTTTTTCTCTCTCCTCTTTCACTTCCATCAAAAGGCTTTTTAGTTCCTCTTCACTTTCTGCCATAAGGGTGGTGTCATCTGCATATCTGAGGTTGTTGATATTTCTCCCAGCAATCTTGATTCCAGCTTGTGCTTCTTCCAGCCCAGCGTTTCTCATGATGTACTCTGCATAGAAGTTAAATAAGCAGGGTGATGATATACAGCCTTGATGTATTCTTTTTCCTATTTGGAACCAGTCTGTTGTTCCATGTCCAGTTCTAACTGTTGCTTCCTGACCTGTATATAGGTTTCTCAAGAGGCAGGTCGGGTGTTCTGGTATTCCCATCTCTTTCAGAATTTTCCACAGTTTATTGTGATCCACATAGTCAAAGGCTTTGGCATAGTTAATAAAGCAGAAGTAGATATTTTTCTGGAACTCTTTTGCTTTATCCATGATCCAGCAGATGTTAGCAATTTGATCTCTGGTTCCTCTGCCTTTTCTAAAACCAGCTTGAAAATCTGGAATTTTGTGGTTCATGTATTGCTGAAGCCTGGTTTGGAGAATTTTGAGCATTACTTTACTAGTGTGTGAGATGAGTGCAATTGTGCGGTAGTTTGAGCATTCTTTGGCATTGCCTTTCTTTGGGACTGGAATGAAAACTGACCTTTTCCAGTCCTGTGGCCACTGCTGAGTTTTCCACATTTGCTGGCACATTGAGTGCAGCACTTTCACAGTATCATCTTTCAGGGTTTGAAATAGCTCAACTGGAATTCCATCACTTCCACTAGCTTTGTTCGTAGTGATGCTTTCTAAGGCCCACTTGACTTCACATTCCAGGATGTCTGGCTCTAGGTGAGTGATAACACCATCGTGATTATCTGGGTCATGAAGATCTTTTTTGTACAGTTCTCCTGTGTATTCTTGCCACCTCTTCTTAATATCTTCTGCTTCTGTTAGGTCCCTACCATTTCTGTCTTTTATTGAGCCCATCTTTGCATGAAATGTTCCCTTGGTATCTCTAATTTTCTTGAAGAGATCTCTAGTCTTTCCCATTCTGTTTTTTTCCTCTATTTCTTTGCTTTTGTGTTATTAGTTTTAAAAAAATTGTTATTAAATGTAATTTCATCCATAATCCCACAGTCATCCAGAAAGCTCATGAGTTTTAAATTTTTCTGTGAGTTGTGTTTTGAGTTTTGGTGCATTTCATCTTTTGTTTAACATTGAAACATGATACTTTGCATTCTGTTTCTAAAACAAGCTCTCAATATGTTAATTTAACTTTTAGTTATGCTTTATAATCTTAATTTTATTTTTAAGGGGCCTAAGGCAATGGCACCCCACTCCAGTACTCTTGCCTGGAAAATCCCATGGACGGAGGAGCCTGGTGGGCTGCAGTCCATGGGGTCGCCAAGAGTCGGACACGACTGAGCGACTTCACTTTCACTTTTCACTTTCATGCATTGGAGAAGGAAATGGCAACCCACTCCAGTGTTCTTGCTTGGAGAATCCCAGGGACGGGGAGCCTGGTGGGCTGTTGTCTATGGGGTCGCACAGAGTCGGACACCACTGAAGTGACTTAGCAGCAGCAGCAGCAAGGACAATTTATTGAACTAATATGCCATCCTCTGTTGATCTATTTATTTTCAGAGGAATATTTTGGTTGTTTCTTATTTTGTTTGCTTTTGTAACTCAAAATCATGACCACTACCATTTTATATATTTTAGTTAAATTTAAAAAATGGAGTGGGCTTTAAAACCTAAAGACTATTCATTTTTTACCTCATTTGAGTAGAATCAAGGTGTTTATGCACCTCCATTTATGACATATAATCAGTCTGAATATTTAAAGTTTTAAAATTTTATTTCTCTTATCATTTATGATACCCAGTCTAATTTTCTCCTCCTCTTCTCTTGTATTTAATATACACACTTTCATCATTTTATTCAGTTGTATACATCAGCCTCAAATGTATACTGTTTCAAGTTTTGAAAAAATCTACCTAAGTAGCCTTGTGTTTTTTACCTCATTTGGTTGTCATTCAACATTGTATTTTTAAGATCTATCCACATGGCTAAACACAAAGCCAGTTAATCTTCTAACCACTGCATAGAATTGTATTATATTTACAGTTCACATGTTAGATGGATGTCGATATATCTAATTCCTGGCTACTGAAGCTATAATTTCCCTAGCTCACAGGTTTACATCTCCCTTTGCACTTGTGAGGCAGTCTTTGTGTCAGTTACTTGCACAAAGTACAAGATTGCTGGGAATTCTGAGTCCCAGGGCATCTGCAGCCTCAGTGTCAAGAATATTGGAGGTGTTCTCCAATTCTCTGCACGCCGGTAGTCCCACAAGCTGTGTCCGAGAGCACTTACTCTCCAACACTGTTTTCAGAGCTTAGCATTCTCAAGTTTCCTATTATTGACAACCTAAAATGTGGAAAGTCATATCTGGCTTTGTTTTAATTTGCTTTCCCCTGATGATTAGAGAAGAGAGGCATCACTCTGATTAGTTCTTGTGTGAATCACCTATTAATATCCTTCATCCTTGCAAAAAAAAAAAAATTTAGTTCTCCTATCTCTTGGGCTTCCCAGCTGGGGCTAGTAGTAAAGAATCCGCCTGCCGATGCGGGAGATGCAGTTGACACGGTTTTGATCCCTAGGTCAGGAAGATGCCCCAGAGGAGGCAATGGCCCATCCTATATTCTTGCCTGGAGAATTCCATGGACAGAGGAGCCTGGTGGGCTACAGTCCATAGTGTCACAAAGAGTTGTACACGATTGAAGCAACTTAGCACACATTCATCCTTCATCCTTTCAAAAAAAAAAAAAAATAGGTTTCTTATCTCTTACTGACTTACAGGAATTTCTTATATATACTAGAAGTGCTGAATTCGGCTTAGTTCCATTCTAGTTTTCTTAGAAATGGGCTAATTAGACCATAGATATGTTGACCCAGAGGTTAGATATAATTTCCTGAATGCCAATTTGCTTTGACAGCTCTAGATTCTGCATCTCTCAAGGCTTGGTCTGTCTCTGCAGTCACATTTCAAGGGTCCTACGAACAATGCTTGAGACAAGGAAAGCCTCTTTCTTAGTAATTCCAGCCAAAATCTAGGGCCAAGCTCTCATTAACTTACACTGCACTTTAAACCTTTTCTGACCAGGGAGTGGAATTTTCTGATTGACCAGGTTGTGAAAGAGACTTCTATTTGGCACATCATTAAGTGGCAAAAAGACACTTCCTTCTTGTACAGAGTACAATTCTGTAGCAATACATAAATAAGTACTTATACATCATGAAGATGTACGTATGCTTATTCTAATATTAAGAAATTCCCCATCTATACTCATCCCATTAAATATTATAAATCAATATTGAATTTGATCCAAGACATTTTGGCTTCTATAAGGATGATAATTTGACTTCTAGTCCCACCTTGATTTATTAAAATGGGAAAATACATTCTTTTATTTCCAAAAATGAAACTAACGGGTTTGCTGCTCTGACTTCCATTTGCTTATCAGGCATTGTTATTTTCATGTGATGCTGACATTAATCCCAAAGTTAGTTTCACTGAGCCAATATCAAGGTTTTTGCAGGGCCTGCTCCATCTAGAGATTCTCAGGTAGAATCCACTTCTTTCCTTGCCTTTTCCAGTCTCCTGAGTACATTGTATTCTTTGATTCAGGTCCTACTCCTCCATCTTCAGGGTCAGAAGCATAGCGTCTACTTCTCACCATTTCCATCCCAGGGTGGTCTTCTCCTTTGTCTGAATTCAAATCTCCTTCTGCTTCCCTCTTCTAAGGATATTTGTGATTTTACAATAGGGTTTGATTGGATAATCCAGGATAGCCACTGCATCTCAAGATCCTTAATTCAATCACATCTGAAAAGACTCCTTTCTCATACAAAGAAACATTTATGGCTTCCATGGATTAAGGGGCTTCCCTCGTGGCTCAGATACTGAAGAATCTGCCTGCAATGTAAGAGACCTGAGTTTGATCCATAGGTCAGGAAGATCCCCTGGAGGAGGGCAGGGCAACTCACTCCAGGATTCTTGCCTGGAAGAATTCCAAAGACAGAGGAGCCTGGTGGGTTACAATCCATGTGGTCACAAAGAGTCGGACATGACTGAATAACTCACATGGCTTCTATGGATTAAGGAGCTTGGTGTCTTTGGGGGTTATTAATCAGCCTGACAGACAGGGTGTATTCACATGGGGATTTGTTATCCTGTTCTGCAGTACAGATTGGCAAAATCTAAAAAAAAAATTTGTCCAGTGAGTAGGCACAGGGGCTTGTACAATATCTCTGATTTAGATGGGATCTCAGGACCCACAACCCAAATCTTTATTCTGACAAATTGTGCTGCCACTCAGCTTATCAGAAACCACAAATAAATTACAGGATTTGGGGAGTTAATGGCCTAAAAGAAGGTTTTCTTTATACGGAGCTATTTTATTCACGGTAACTTCTATAAACCTGGAGCCCAATGTTTCTAGTGATGGAAGAGGAGACAGGTGTTAGTATAGACTTACGTTATGGATTGTTATCTGGGAGACTGGAGGCCCTCTGCTTACTCCTGGAAAACAGCCAACCAAGGGAGCAAATTTTAGGGTTTCCTTTTTGTGACTGTTCTTATTGCTGTAATTTTTCTCTTTCTGTCTCTCACAGTTTGAACTCTGAATACTTGAAAATTCAAACTATAGAAAAGAAAACCCATAGGTTGAGGATGGAGATGGGGTGGTTTTCTTGATAAGAAGTCTCACAGGAAGTTTCTTCTGAATAAAATGGACCCTCCATATACTATAATCATTTGTTGAAATTTTAGATTTTCCTGAACATAGTTAGGGCTTCCCAGGTTCTCTGTTAGCTCCAAGAGTACTGCAATGCAGGAGACCTGGGTTTGATCCCTGGTTTGGGAAGATCCCCTAGAGAAGGGAATGGCAATCCACTCTAATAATCTTGCCTAGAAATCCATGGACAGACCATGGGGTTGCAAAGAGCTGGACATGACTGAGCAACTAACACAACAGTAGGTGGTGTTAGTGGTAAAGAACCTGTCTGCCAATGCACGAGTGTAAGAGACACGGGTTTGATCTCTGGGTTGGGAAGATCCCCTGGCAGAGGGCATGACAATCCACTCCAGTATTCTTGCCTGGAGAATCCCATGGACAGAGGAGTCTGGTGGGCTACAGTCCATGGGGTTGCAGAGAGTTGGACACGACAGAAGAGATTTAACATGCATGTAAAAACATTTAAGCAAAATGATACACCTGTTAATTTCTGCTCCACTCCAATGGAATTTTAAACCATGGAATTTATTATTTGTATGGAAGCAAGACTGACCCTTTTGTTAAAACAACTTAGTGGACCTGACGACCCACCAAGATTCAGCCTGCAGTGGCAGAGTAAGAAGCAGGAAAATGAGGCCTATTTTTACTCCCTGAGTTTTTTATTTTGTCAATTGAAAGATGTATCTTTAGCTTACTTACTTATAATTACTAATTGTTCATTGTACAAAGTCAAGCAACTAGGATGGAGTTTAAAAAGTGCCTCCGCAGGTAATGAAAAAATCCAATGTAGTGTCAAAGTCTTTTATTCTCCTTTAAATAACAAGTAAGGATTGCTTTTTACAACCCTGAGAATGTGATTAGTGTCAGTGAAGTGATACCTTTATTATATGAGGAATAATTTTGGAGACCATTTATCATGACAGACCAGTAATTACTTAAGGTTCCACCAACCTCTTTCAAGCTGTGACTCAACAAAAGTGATATTGGGATTCTAAGTCATTTATCCTTTGGTGCTGAGGAAACATTCCATGTAGGAGGGGAAAATATTCTTTTTCCTTCTATTCTCTTGGGTTCTCCAGCTGGGTCCAGTAATATCAGACTGACAAAAGATAGATTAGTAACAGAACAATAAAAAGTTTATTAGTGTATGTTGGAGAAGGAGACGGCAACCCACTTCAGTATTCTTGCCTGGAAAATCCCATGGCCAGAGGAATCTGGTGGGTTACAGTCCACGCAGTCACAAAAGCAGTCCATGGGGTGGCAAAAGAGTCAGATACAGCTTAGCAACTAAGCCACCCACCACCATCAGTATGTGTACTGTATGTATACATGGGCGTACCCAAAGCAATGATTAGAACCTAGTTTATATAGCATCTTACCAAAAAAGAAGAAATTTTTAGAGGTGTAACAAGACAAGAAAAAAACAAAACAAAACAGGACTTTCAGTTTCTGGAGTGACACAACACCACAGTTGTCTGGGACCCAGGCCACTTCCAGTTTTCGGATCTGACCAATAGGATGAGGACCTCATTTCATGGTCTGGGATAGAGCTCCGCCATCCATTCTCCAAGCAGCACAATAGGAGAGAGAATAGACTTATATCAGCTGCCTTTAAAAAATTTACTTATTTATTTTTGATTGCACTGGGTCATTGCTGTGGTGTGCAGGTTTCTCACTGCTGTGGCTTCTTTGTTGTAAGCTCAGACTCTTGGGTGCCTGGGCTCAGTAGTTTTGGCACACTGGCTTAGCTGCCCAGTAGCATGTGGAATCCTCCTGGACCAGGGATTAAGCCCATGCATCTTGCACTGGCAAGCTGACTCTTACCCACTGTACCACCAGGGAAGTCCTCAACTGCCCTTTAAAGACCTATCTCGGAAGCCTGCACGCAGTATTTCTTTTAGCTTGAACTTAATTAGTAAGTCCATGTTTGGCTACATCGGTCACTAACATATGGAATGTTTATTCTGGACAGCTTGTCCCCAGCTTACATTTAGGGGTTTTATTACCCAGGATGACAGAGAGAATGGATATTACGGGGAAATTAACAAGTTCTTTGATGACTTCTCAGCAGTGAAGTTCCTGAGCCAAGCTATATTTTCTGCCCTTTAAAGCCCTTGTTATACGAGGCAAGGTTCTACCATTCAGTCCCTCCACAGATGGCACAAGCGAAAGTCTGCCTTTTCATATCCATGCCAACAGTGAGTGGCATCATCCAAAATAAAAACCTTTTCCAACTTGACAGGAGGAAAAAAAATCTCATTTGTATTAGCATTGTTCTGATAATAAAGAGAGCTAAATGTTTTCATATACTTCTGATCATTTATATTTCTTTTTGTGAATACCTCAAGTCTTTGTCTACTTTTAAGTTCATATTCAATTTTATTTTGTTTTGTAAATCATTATGTGGTTTGAATCGAGTATGTCGGGGAGGGACTTTTTCCTCCTAGTAGCTGGTATTGAAAAAAAAAGATCCTAGACTTACGGAAGAAACATCATTGAAAAGGAACCAAGGAACACATTTTTATTTAGTTTTCTTTTGACTGAAGAAACTTGGATTCTAATAGTTTTGTCTGATGTAGCAGGCAAATTGGAAAGAATAAAAAATAGCATCAAGTACCATTAATTTCAAGTTCTTAATTCCTCAGAAAGAGTAAAATCACTGATAATTTAGCCCTTTCAAAACCGGGCTATTCTCTGAGTCAGGGTGGTAATTTGATGGCCATGGTTCAGTTCAATGTATGAGAAAATGTCACCATATGGTTGAGACAGACACTTGAAATCCTTCACAACAGTGACAAGAGGAAATGACATAGTGAAAATGAGACTTCAGAAATGATAGTGATTATTGCTAGTTCCTGCATATATGTCTCGTTGTCAAGCAGATTATCCTAATTAAAATTTCAAGTTGGGGCTGATATCAGCATGCTTTGAAAAATACACATTTTTATTTTAGAATCAAGCTGATGTTAGGCAGATTATTGGTCTGTTTTGTTTTCATAAACAGAGTGTGTTTGTGCTTTATTTTAGAAATCTGAGCACTTCTAGCCTTTACTGCCTCAGAGGAAGGCAGACGGTGGCCAACACTGTCAATATCCGGATGGCAGTAGCAGAGGACGGGAAACTCACCAACAGCACGTGGGTGGGATCTGGCAGTTCTCACCAGGATCTCTTGCAGTTGAAAAGAAAATATCCCAACCTGTTTGCTGCAGCCTTGGGCAGCAGCACGGGGCTCCAAGCACAAGTTAATTTTTACTTGTGGGTGTACACTTGGTAATAAAGTTTCTGGAAATGAGCAAATTACCTTAACAAGTGGGTTGATAACAAAGGGTCACCACAGCTTGAGTTGGGTTTGTATTCATCCCCACATGATGCTGGAAACAAGAGAATCCTGACCTAGTTGCTATCTATATTTGCAAATATAATTAGTTATAGCTTCTTGATGGGGGGGAATGGTAAGAAGAGTCTCAGTTGTTGTTTTAATAGTGAAACAATCCAAGATTTAGCTATTTCCAAAAGAAGTAAAGGAAATGCTCTTATTTTTGGAGGAACAAAATGTCCTTTTACAAAGTTGCCTCTCAACTCTTTCAGCCATCTGACTTGGAGATAATCAGTTTATAATTAATGTCGTTAGGATTCTCCCATGTGGATAAATACTCTTGATTGACAACTTGGGTCTCTGCCTATGTGTTCCTGTTAAAATGAGTAAGGTAGAGAAATTCTACTCAATGAAGTTTTTCTTGTCAAACAAAACAAAACGGAACCACCAAAGACGAAACACAGAGATACGTTCTAGGTAAAATTTGTTCTAATGTGTGAACTTTTTAAAAGTAAGTATTTAGTCACCCTTCCAGTTTAAACTTCTGTAACTCTGATATAATCTTATCTGGTCCAATAACTCTGAGAGCTGAGGCATTCTTCTCCCTGCCTCTTTCAGAGAGTAAAGCTGTGTTCCAGTTTATTAGTAGATCAGGATTTTCGGAAGATGGTCAGTATGTCAGTTTGCTAGTGATTTCTTGGCATCCTGGCAAAATCATTTAGTTTACAATTTTTTAGGCTTGCAATATTATAAAAAAGAGAAAATTCCAAGCTTAAAAGTATTACATTCTATAAACGAATTAATGAAACCATATTAAAACACTGGTTTATATTATTGTTATTATCATTATTTTACACTTTTAGAGTACATTGAAAAAGTTCAGAAGTCTATGGCCATGAATACCCAAAAGTAAAGAGACTGTAGATATCACAGTGGAGATGGTGAAATATCTGAAAAACTTTACAAAGCTTATGGTCAATTTCACATGAGTGGACCAGTTAGTTTGTGAGAGGGTCTGTGCTAAAATAGTCTAGTTTTTATTTGAATTTCATACCATTAATGTCCTGTCCTTAAGTCTAGTTATCTTGGGAGAAAGGAAAATTTTGAACAATTTGATTTCTTTGGGATATTATGTGACACATTTTAATGTAAGAAAGGGTACTGGCACCACTATGGATGATTGTAAATCTAGTGGGAGTCATTATTAGAGGAACAAACAGCGGACACAACAGATATGGGCTCACAAAGGAGAGTGTCTTCATTGGGGTCCTTATGCAGCCCAGGGATACTTACCCTAGAGAAGGAGCATCAGCCAAAGAGGATATCACCCTGAGAACAAAGTTGGCCTTTGCTGTGAAGCAAACAATGGTGAGATTGTCCATAGAATTTGAATAAATAGGACAAGATATAGGTATTGGAGCCTTTCAAGAATGGAATAAAAGTGAATTTTTATTTGGATTCCCCTCATTGAATAAGGAAGTCTTTGTTGGTCTAGATCTAGATTAGAGATTTTCACGGTAGTGGTGGCAATTCTTTTTTGTACATGGGAGTGGTGGAGGTGGTTTAGTCACTCAGTCATGTCTGATTCTTTAAGACCTCATGGACTGTAGCCCTCCAGGCTCCTCTGTCCATGGGATTTCCCAGGCAAGAATACTGGAGTGGGTTGCCATTTCCTTCTCCAGGAGATCTTACCCAACCTGGGATCAAACCTGGATCTCCTGGAAGAATGGAAGAAATGATGTAGTGGGAGGCTGGCATCCAGAGGCATCACATGGCTTTATTCTTACTCTGAGTACTGTTTTCTCTTTGCACCTGCTCTAAGTACAGACTTCCCTTGTGGCTCAGCTGGTAAAGAATCTGACTGCAATGCTAGAGACCTGGGTTTGATCCCTGGGTTGGGAAGATCCCTGGAGAAGGGAAAGGCTACCCACTCCAGTATTCTGGCCTGGAGAATTCCATGGACTGTATAGTCCATGGGGTCGCAAAGAGTCGGACAAGACTGAGCGACTTTCACTTTCAAGCACTCTAACTCTAAGCCCTCTTGGTGCTTGGATTTGAGAAAAGAAAGGGGGTGGTAAGCACCTAAAGACGGACGATTACCCAGGCCATTTATTACGGAAGAGTGAGGTGATGCTCTGCAACTGTCAGAGGACTTGCTGAGAAGAGTCGCAGTCTTGCCTGAAGGTCTCATATTAACCACACCCTCATTTACAAGACCGTCTTATATTACCCATTGCTTTGGTTCTCAAATATCAAATTCTGGTGATGATAACATTGACCAGCAGGGGGTGCCATACCCTCAAATTTCTTTTCCTGGACATTAAAGGTCACCTCAAAGGCTTTTCTGCCTCTGCAGAGACGCGTAGACTAATTCCGAGTTCATCGAATCATTGAATTCTCGTGAGTATGGCATTGCCTAGATTGGGTATTCTCCTCATAAGATGGAGGCACTAACGTTCATCCACCCTTGCCCTCTTTTGCACCGTGAGGGTCTACCGCAGACAACTGCTCTCAAGTGTCCACCTTTGGCCACAAGGGGACAGGAGATGATCATGCGAATGGGTTAATAGGAATCCAGTGCCTTTAATGGAAACCATCTCAACATATGTCATCTGCCAATGGAAAGTAAACATTAGTCTTCCCTGGTGGTTCAGACAGTAAAGAATCCACCTGCAATGCAGGAGACCTGGGTTCGATTCCTGGATGGGGAAGATCCCCTAAGGAAGGGCATGGCAACCCACTCCAGTATTCTTGCCTGGAAAATCCCATGGACAAAGGAGCCTGATGAGTTACAGTCCAAGGGGTCCCTCAGTCCCATGGCTGAGGGAGTAATGTTTTCATTTTTCTTTTTTCAAATCAAAATCACTTAGATTTTTCTTATGCTTATTGGTTTTAAATGCCATTTAAGGAAAAGTCTTCAACTTTAACTCATCAGTCACATTTCACCTTCAGACTGCAGAATTAAGGCAAGCAGAATGATCACATTTTCTAATATTCAGTTAACGTTATTAGCAGATGAATTTTTCAACCCTTTTCAGTTTACCTTACATTCCTTTTTATGTTCTTCGAATTCCTCAGTCTACTCTTAGGATCTCCTGGGAGACTGGGTGTGTTTGCACCAGGCTGGTCCAGGCACCGGTGGCTGCGTGAGCCCAGCCTTTCAGAGGAGCCGCCCCTGCAGCTGTGAGCCCTGGTCAGTGTGACTGCACACACCAGCATCACAGTTGCCATGGCCCCACCTGCCTCCCTGCCCAGGCACTGAGGCCCACAACCCCGCAGGGTCAGCAGATCCTCCTGACCTAGCGGTCCGGCTGTGACCCTGGCTCTGAGGGCAGGGCAACAGGATGGACAAGGACTGTCTGGGCTTCCAGAGCCCAAGCTCCCAAGTTAGGACCAACTGCCTCTCAATCCCGCCCGCTCCTGACCCCCATAGGAACTGGAATCTGATTCAAACTTGCTTTATCCTTCAAAGCCCTCAAGGTAAAGACACAGTGGATTAGGGTTCAGCAAAGTTGGGTTCTGGACCTGGCAATGCTTGTGCGGCTTAAACAAGGCACCTGCCCTAGTTTCAGGAGAAGGACATGGCAACCCACTCCAGTGTTCTTGCCTAGAGAATCCCGTGGACAGAGGAACCTTGTGGGCTGCTGTCCATAGGGTCACACAGAGTCGGACACGACTGAAACGACTTAGCATGCATCCATACGTTGGAGAAGGAAATGGCAACCCGCTCCAATATTCTTGCCTGGAGAATCCCAGGGACAGAGGAGCCTGGTGGGCTGCCGTCTATGGGGTCGCACAGAGTCGGACACGACTGAAGCGACTTAGCAGCTGCAGCAGCCCTGGTTTCACTCATGCCTAAGCCCCTTATGTATCTGAATCTCTCTGTTTAAATGAAACCTTATTAGCTCTTCTTCTCCCTGTTTTTTATCTTCCTCCAGTGGCATTTCTGCTCTCTCCTTCTACTGCTTTCTATCCTGCCAGCCTTTTCTCCATTTTGGCTACTACATATTCAAGAGACTCTTGGTATAACATAATAGTTCATTCCCAGTCCTAAGTGCAGTTAAACTCTAGAATACTTTAAAAGACACAGAGCTCCACCCTGCTCTCCCAGCACAGATCTGCTGGGTTAGACATCAGTATTTCTAGAAAGCTCATCAGGCCATTTTTTGGTGCACAGCTGGAGTTGAGAACCACCAAAGGGAGGAAGTAGATTTCTAGAGGAATGTGGTCCTTGGAAAGAGAGGCTTCAATATCAAGTAAACATAATAAGCATAAGGTTACTCCTCCAAGGAAGGGAAAGCTGGTAACAAGGAGAATTAAACTTCTTCTCCACACTGATAAAAACTGGCAGAGATATATCTTTTTCTTTGATATAGTTCTTTCTTTGATGTTTTATCTTCCCTTCTCCTAGGAAGAGAGGAGGGGCAGAGTAAACATCAGGCTGAAGAAGGCGAGCTGGGAGGGTGAGGGAGACTCAGCGGAGATGGGAATCTGAGGATCACCAACATAAACACAAGTCCTGACATCTCAGCTTGGTCCCTGGAAACCAAGCTGGCAACACAGGGGAGGTTTTTGGGATCCCAGCATCTGTTTCAGACCCTGGGAAGTATCATCAAGTCACAGAAGTTCTTCTCAGAAACTCACTCCTCCTGGTATTGCAAAACTCTTTCCCTTAGAATCCTGTCCTTCCCTAAAGTCCCTTGCTTCCAAAATGATCCCTTCCTTCTTCTACTGCCAAAGAAAAATTTGTTTGTGAGACCCAATTACTGCCCTGACGTATGAATCTTGATTTGACACTTCGTGATTCGTTTTCTTTGCCATCTAGGAGGTGCCATGGGTGTTGGTATATATAAACTCCTCCAAACTTTAGCATCTTACTGTGTGTGCCAGTTGTGTCCAACTCTTTGCAACCCCATAGATCTGTCAGGCTCCTCTGTCCATGGAATTCTCCAGGGAAGAATATTGGAGTTGGTTGCCATTCCCTTCTCCAGGGTATCTTCCCAACCCATAGATCGAACCCAGATCTCTTGTGTTGCAGACAGATTCTTTACTGTCTGAGCCACCAGGGAAGACCTGGCATCTTACTAGATTTAGATAAATTAAACTATTTTAAAACCTCGATTATATATTTATCATAGGCTAATGTGATAACAAATAGATGCATATACATACACATATGTTTATTATTAAAGTTAGTGAGCTTCCTTGAAGGCAGGGGAGTTAAACTTCCTTAAGACATGATGTTTGAAATGCTCTCTGGAAAATGGGATCTATATAAAGACAAGAACAGGCAGGCAGTAAACATTCCAGAGAAAGCAGCAAGAACAAAAACCCTGTAATGAGAGGAAATAGATGAAAGAAGCTGGTGGAGGTGGAGAGCAGAGAGCAAGGGGCAGGAATACATGTGATAAGGCCGGAAGATTGGCCTGGGCTGAATACAGGACAGGAAGACATTGGCTGATTTTAAGCAAGGAGGTTGAGGTGTCATAATTAATACTTTCTCTCTGAGAAGAAAATTGACTGCAAAGCAGAGATAGATTGGAGAGAATTTGGAATGGAGGAGGCAGAGCAATGGTAGCTTGGACTAGAGTCTACTTTAGAGATCATGAGATGAAAATAGATTTTAGAAAGATTTAGGGGTAAATATGCTTCCTGACCCTCGTGGCTCAGACAGTAAAGAATCTGCCTGCAATGCAGGAGAATTGGGCTCGATTCCTGGGTTGGTAAGATCCTCTGGAGAGGGGAACTACCCACTCCAGTATTCTTGCCTGGAGAATCCCATGGACAGAGGAGCCTAGTGGGCTATGCAGTCCAAGGGGTCACAAAGAGTTGGACACGACTGAGTGACTGCCAACACAGCACACTAGTGATGCATTGATTCTAAGGCATGAGAAATTATTATGTGTCAAGAATAACCCCCGGGTTTCTGGCTTATGTATCTGGAATGAATGCAACTTAAAGAAACTTAAATCAACCTTTGCTACTCCAAAGCACCATCAAGATTACAAAGATCTATAGACTATGATGCCAATCTAGTAAGGTCACCATATGCTAAAAAAAAGACAGCATTTGGGATAAGCATTTCCCTGGGAAGTGCGTATTTTCAAAATTAAGCAGTTAATAAGACATTCCAATTTTAAGTAGCTATAAAACAAACAAGAGTAAAGACAGGGCTAAGTTTTAGGACCTGTGTAAGACCCTGGCATTTGTAATCAAATTTTGACCTTGGAAGAATAAATGTTCCAAGCGAAATCACAGACCAAATACAAATGCCCAAAGCAAACTTGACTTATGGGCTGGACTGTTTGGTATTATGAGAGTTTGTTTTTACTTAGATGTATGGAATTGTAGTCTCTTCTTCTGTTGTTGGGAAAGCTAAATTTAGGGTTTTTTATTTATTTTTAATTGAAGGATAATTACAATATTGTGCTGGTTTCAGCCATACATCATCATGAATCAGCCATAGATACACATATATTCTCTCTCTCATGAGCCTCCCTCCTACCTCCCACCCCACCCCACCCCTCTAGGTTGTCACAGAACCCCAGTTTGAGTTCCCTGAGTCATAGAGCAAATTCCCACTGGTATTTATTTTGCATAAATTTAGGTTTAGTTATGTCTGGTAAATAAGATCCTGTCCAATTTCAACTTAATCTGGGGAGGGGTTGGTGACGTCACATACTTTCTCACAGTGAGCTGTGGTTGCAGATCTTGGTGCATCTCAAGGTGCATGGCAAAGCCACGTTTTTGTCCACCGAGGCCCAGATGCTTTTATATACCTTTGATTGAGTCCAAGAGAAATCAATTTCTACTTGCTTTAATAGATTTCAAGACCTTGCCTCTGCACCTGCAGACGAGCCACTTTTTTTGCAAACCTGCAGGCTCATGGTCTTTCTTACTATTGTTTAGCCTACTTCTTTCCCAGCCTGAACAATAAGATAGTCCTTGAACTGCTTATGCAAAGTGAAAGACTAGGCTTTTCTTCACCAAGTTCTTTGATATTATAGCTACTACACTGTGACTATGGTAACAGGCCACTAATTCCTTTGGGTCTCTGTTTTCTCATCTGTAAAATGAAGGGGTCTTTACCTAATGTCACTGCCAACAATTCTGAGATTCTATCTGTGCTTTCCAAACTGTGTCTAGAATATGCAACCTAGAGTTATTGAAAAAAATTTTTAGTTATCATCTACCTATGTTCAAATGTACTTCCATGGAATGATAGAATAGTCAGAGTATTGTGAATACTAGGTATTACATCAGTTTATTGGCATAGTGTACCCCTAAATTGATCAAAAAACTCAGATGTAATATGTTTTCACACAGAGAGAGATTCCTGATCTCTCCATAGATCTACTGAATCAGAATCTCTAGGGAAACAGGAATAGGAATCCATATTGTTCCTGTGATTAAATACATAAAGTAGTCATTTTATAAGGCTGTAGTTTCTTAGCGCAAGTTGGTATAAGGCTTGATAATTTCAATAATGTTTATCTCTAAACTGCATCATCATTTCTGCTTCTGGGTTTGTTCTCATGGCCTCCCTGTTCTGAACTTCTTTTCCTTCTTCATAAAATCTAATCCACCAGTCAAAATCTTGACAGAGTCTTACCGCTTGAGTAAGTAATAGCTCTGTGCAAGTATTTGGGCCAGGCACTGTGCTAAGTATCACTTCTGGCAATTGTCATGATAACTCATAAAGAAGCTACTAATCTTACCCCCTTTGTACAACTGAGAACCTGGAAGCTTAGAAAAGTGAGACAGCCTAACCATAAATCTGCAAGTAAGTGGCAGACATGGGTCTGAACATGTCACATTTATCTGTCATCCACTCCATAGACCACTCTCCTTGCTCAGTGAACAATACAGCTCCCAAGCATCTTAATTCCCCTGAAACGTACTGTCTGAACCCCACAAACGAGCACTTATTTATAGGTTTTACTATTCTCTCTCAGGGGCTTCCCCGGGTGGCTCGGTGCATAAAGAATTTGGCTGCAATGCAGGAGACGCATGTTCGATCCCTGGGTCAGGAAGATCCACTTGAGGAACCCACTCCAGCATTCTTGCCTGGAGAATCCTTGGGACAGAGGAGCTCAGAGGGTGATAGTCTATGGGGTCGCAAAAGAGTCGGATACAACTGAGCACGTTCTTTCCCAGAGGTCTCCTATCTACCCAACTAGACTTCAAATCCAGCAAAAAACAGGGGTCCTTTTCTATAAACCCACATGGGAGACTCAGCTAGTATTTGTCAATCGATTAGATGTGAAGAAAACACGAAAATTCTGCAAGGTGGTTTTAATGTTTAACTATAAAATGATATCAAGCAACAAAAGGAAATATCACATTCAGCTTTAACCTTTGTTCTAGAATTTCCTATATGAGTTTAGGGGTAGGGAAGAGTTGGAATGGTGGAACTCTCCACCGAAAGAGAATCATTTCCAAAAACTACATTTTGGTTCTTAGAGGACTTGGTCCATGCCCCTGGGACCGCTATACTCTATGGGATTGTGCTGACCCAGAAAATACGAACAGTTTGGTCTTGTAAAATCTTTTTTGGGTCAAATCAATTCCATTTGAACAGAGCATGGCAACTTCTTTTATAGAAATTATACCCTCAGATGTCAGACTCCTAATCTTCTAGCAGAGACTTGGGGTGAATAAATCGGGTGACATGATGCAGTCAGGATTTTGAATTAGGTTATTTTATATAATGGATGAAGTAGAATGTGTTTTCCTCTGTCTAAGGAACAAAAACTTTTTTCCCACTTTTGGTACTTAACATATTGGCTTCAACATTATTAGCTAAAGATAAATTTAGAGAAACATTTTAAGATGACTTTTGACCTAAAGGGAATGCTATTTGAGGGCATTTAAATTCTCTTAAGTGAAAACTAAAGATATTTGCCAGAGTAAATGTGTCCACTGCATTATTGGGAGACTTCTGCTAATGGTGAAGTGTGAGTCTCTTGTCTGTTCTTTTCTTACTATATCTTATAATTTCTCTCAGCATACACTATGAGATTTCTAAAAAAAGTTGTAATGTATGTTACCAATTTTTCCACCCAAACATTTTGAGAATTTAAAGCCACCCAGGAAACTCTTGGTTCACACAGTCCTTTTGAGTATTGCCTAAGTAAGTTGGGGAAAGCTAGGATGCTAAAATAGATGATGATTATTATGGATTTAAAAATTAATGACTGGTGAATTTCTTTGAATCTCTATAGTCACTTAAATTGAAAAAGTATCTTTTTTCTCAAGGGTAAAAATAGATTGTGAATTATGTGGGATTTGAATATTATTAATTTCATTGTCAACAGTTGCAACTCTTGGCAGTAAACATTTAGAAAAGACAATAATCCAGATTTCTTAAGTTCTTACAGAACTTTGGTTTGGGAAGTTAGAGCTCCTATGAAGTGGCAGATCTGTTCATGGGAGTTACTCCAAATATAATTTAGGAAGCTTGTCTTGTCTCTAGAGCATGAAATACATATATTTAGTTAGATCCCATTAATTTTTCAAAATGTCGGTTAGAAATTGCATTTAATTTCCCCAAAGCCCCATCATTATAGTCTTGAATTTTCATGCTGTTATTGCTGTCAATTGCCAGATGCTCTCTGGGGTCCTACTGTAGGAATTTAAACTCAAGGATTGGCTCCAGTACTTATTTGCTTCTGCCCAGGTTTAAGATTCTAGACTGCACTTATTCTCTGAGTGCCTATTATGTATAGGGCATGGTTCATGTTAAAGACTCCAGAATATTTTGGAACAATGAACTCAGAGAATTATTAGAGGGGTGCCCATTTTAATTTTATGTATACTTGGTTTGGTATAATAAGTGATTTAAAAATTACCTATATTCTGTCAACCCAGAGTATGTACTTGAGTAGTCACCCTAGCAGGAGACACTGTTTTTCTCAAGATACTGTCATTGCTAAAAAAATTTTTTTAAGATCTTATTTGAAATTGACCTACAGTCAGTTTGAGCTCAGAGGAATAAAACTCTGCTTCATGTCTCAGATCAAAATGGAACTCTACAGCTTGATTATCCACTTTATTCTTCTGGCTTGGAGCTAAGTACCTTTTCATTGTTTTCAAAAATCATGCAAAGGAAAGACTGTATCACTCTTAAGGGTAGTACAAAGAACAAGCAAAGTGTCCATAGACAATTCAAAGAAGTAGTTTCTCTAAGTTTACCTGGTGTGTGGCTAAGCACAGGTCTAGGATCAGGGATTCATCTCCCAAGAGAATTCTTTGAAAGACTTCATGTCCACTTGGTATTTTTTTTTTCTTTTGAAACCAGACACAGTATTTTATACTCATTGTCATGCATGTAATTTACTTTTGCTATCATTTCTCAATCCAGATACATTTCTGAGAATAGTTTTGAGAGCTCTGTTTGATTTTTAAGAGCATCACACTGTGCCTATATCCTATGCTCTACAATGTGAAAGAAGGGGAATGACAGAGGATGAGGTGGTTGGATAGCATCACCAACTCAATGGACATGAGTTTGAGCAAACTCCTGGAGATTGTGAAAGATAGGGAAGCCTGGTGTGCTCCAGTCCATGGGGTCACAAAGTCGGACATGACTTAGTGACTGAACAACCAGAATGACGTGAAACATGAGTTATAGCTTCTATCTTTCTTTGAAAGTCAAATTCTTGAGGTAGGTTGCAATTCTACAAGCAAAGAATAATTAATACAAAGGCCCTGCTGAAACATGAACTCAGGAATGTGACCTTTGGTAGATGTCTGAATCATGCTTTAACATGTCAGAATTAACCTTTGAAGCACTGGGTTGGAGACCCATCATAGAATTTGATTAGTGCAAAATTTCTTAGAGATCATTTAGTTAGCTCTCTGTATTCTTTTAGATGAAAAAAAAATGATGTCTTAAGTTTACATGACTTTTCTAAGATCACAGAAGTAATTTTCAGTCCTCAGAACTCCTAACGCCTCAGCCCTTCAACCTAATAGTGTTAGTCACTCAGTCGTGTCTGACCCTTTGCAACCCCATGGACTGCAGCCTGCCAAGCTCCTCTGTCCATGGAATTTTCCAGACTTCGGCATAATACAGTTGCTCTATATAAACTGCCCCAATACTTTGTTTTCCCAGAGTGAATGATCTTCGGCACCATGTATTCATGATTCCTTGTACATTTCCTTAGCAGTCTCCTTCTATATAATTTATCATTGTTTATATATATAAATATATAAATGAATATATCTCACATATTTTAATCTATAAATAGTTTGATTTCTACATAATGTGTATCTTTGGCTTTGCATTTCTTTGAAAAAAATTTTATTGGAGTATAGTCACTTTATTATACAATGCTGTGTTCCTTTCTGCTGTATTGCAAAATGTATTACTTACATGTATATGTATATCCCTCCTCCTTGAATTTCCTTCCCATTTAAGTCACCACACAGCATTGAGTAGAGTTCCCTGTGCTATACAGTAAGTTTTCACTAGTTATGTATTTTATACATAGTAGTGTATATTTTTGTCTTTGCCTTTCTGATATTATCTGCCCTATTAGTCAAAGTTTCCTTCTAAATCATATATGGAGTAAAAATTTTGTTCAAGGATTGTGCATATATACAAGAATTTTGTCTTTTCAATGTCATCTGTTTAAATCAGATGAACTCCTTTTCATCCTTCATATCTCAGAATAAGTGTCTCATCACTGGGGAATTCTTCTCCAATCTCTCAGGCCAGGTGAGGTGCACCTATTATTAAACTCTGTTATTGGACACCTGCACTCCTTCTTTATAACTCTCAATGCATCAAAATGAATTATTCATACCAGACTTTCTCAGGAGACTCCAGGCTCCATGAAGATGGAGCCCTCATCTAGCTTAGACTCTGACATTTCTCCAGCACATATGGTACACATGGTAAGCACTTATTCTGGCTAGTACTCTGGGTTGCAAGCTATAGAAATGCAATTCACACCAACCTATTCAAGAAAAGGCATCAATGGATCGTGTAACTGGTGAATCTAGAACTAGAAATAGGTGATTTCATCCTAGCCGTGTCTCTGGACTCAAACTTTGTCCTTCGGCTTCTCTTTTGGTTGATTTTGCTCTTAGTCATGTTCTGCCTTTGTAGGGGCCAAGATGACTCTGGTTGTTTCAGGCTTATCTGATCCTCAGTGCTCCATGTCTTAGAAAGAGATCATTTCAGCAAATATCACAGCTAGGGTTTTCATGGGTCTGCTTGGGTCAAGTGCCATTCATGGGTTCACAACCATAACTGAGGATTGTGGCAGTCTGCCTTACTTGGAGTCAGGAGACCTTCCAGAATCTAGGAGCAGAGGTCAACTCCATTCAACTCATAAGGATTCAGAGTAGGGTGAGGATGGTTCACAAAGAGAGAAAAGAGATTCTTGACTCACAAAAAGGTGAATGGTTGCTAAGCAAGCAGAAACATTGATAACAATAACAATGTGCTGTGGGCTCAGTTGCTTCAGTCTGACTTTTTTTTTTTTTTAATGTCTGACTCTTTGCGACCATATGAACAGTAGCCCACCAGGCTCCTCTGTCTACGGGATTCTCCAGGCAAGAATACTAGAGTGGGTTGCCATGCCCTCCTCCAGGGGAACTTCCCTACCCAGCCAGGCTGGTTCTTTACCACTAGCACCACCTGGGAAGCCAATAGTAATACTGGTACTAATAGTTATTTTTTATTAAGTGCTTTATGTGGATTTACTAATTTAAGGTCTCCACTAATATGATCTGAAAATTGTTGTTGAGGGAGTAAGTGAATGGAAACAAGATTTAAAGTCTGGAACTTATGTTTCATACCTATGACATACTGGTGATTTTATGATTATTACTGTTCTTAACATTACCATTACTGTTACTATTGACTTCTAAAAACTTTGCAAACGAAATTCCTGTACAGTTATAAGTTGTTAAGAGATTAAAAAATCTTTTATTAAAAAGTCATTTGAAGACCAGCATCCTTGTAATTGTCTCTTGCGCTTTATGTTTAAAAAACTTTGTACATGTCTTTGTTTGCATCTTGCAATTTGCATCTCATTTCTGTCTTTTATTTTCTGATTTTAGCCCAATTACCTGCTATCTCTTTGGGCTCTCTTGGGTAAGCTGGCCAAGTTTCTTTTTGTGATTTTAATTTGTAATTTGAGTGTTTGCATAGTCAACTCGGCTTCTTCTTGCTCCTTCTCTATTTATTTCAACCCTTGTGGTTTTTCTATTGTTCCTTTGAGGAAACATTCAGCTTTACTAGATGACTTTTCTGTTTAAAGTTGGGTCCAAAGAGATTTTGCTATTTTACAAAACCTATTCATCTTGGCTTTCATTTTGTTATTAGTTTTCCTATTTTCATTTCCTCCATATTTTGCTTAAGTATTCTAAATTCCACACTAAGAACTTCCTGTTTTTCCACTGAGTTTTAAACTTTTGCAAGGAAATTTGTCTTTTAAAAAGTTCTTAAGCTGGGGTTGTGAACTCCCTGAGACTGTGCAAACTTCTGTATAAGTGAACTTAGACACATTCTGAAAAGGTCTAGTGCTCATCAGAGTTCAAAGGTATCACCCATAAAGCTTTCAGAACTGTGGTCCCCTCACCACAATACTGGTGATAATTTGAACTGATCCTTCCTTCTCCCCCAAAAGGTAAGGGCTATGGCTTTTCTTCATGATTGTGTCTTGACTTTTGGCTCGATTCTGTATGTAGGCTGGGAAGGTGATCAGTAGAAGGGAGCTCAGACTGTCTTGAGTCAGTAGCCCCCAAAGAACCAACTTCTCAGCAGGAAACAGTCTTTGAAGACTCCCCTTCTTGCCTGGAGAATCCCAGGGACGGGGGAGCCTGGTGAGCTGCTGTCTGTGGGGTCGCACAGAGTCGGACACGACTGAAGTGATTTAGCAGCAGCAGCAGCTGATACTTGTAGGCCCCCGTCAGGATGCAATCCCTCTCTTCCACCATGCTTTAATCTGAGAAGTAACACCCACTCTGTTTCCGTACTTCCCCCTCTCCCCTTTGGGATGTCAGTGACACATTGTGTATGTTGTCTTCCCCTGTCCTTTGCTCATGCAGAACTCTAGCTCTCTCTTAATTCTTATACTTAAATATGTACATTTGTATTGAACTTAGATGTACAAAAGCCACATCAGCAGTGACCTCTTGTTTTTTCTTCTTTATGTTTGTAATTTTTTTTTTTAACACAAATGATGTCGTTATGTTTGGGTGATGCTCTATGCAAAAGCAAGCATTTTCAGTCCCTCCTGTGTGTGTGTCAGGCTGCCAGCACTGAGACCCCCTCTTCCTCCCTCACTATTTACTCACCCTACTAGGCATCTTTTACCCTGGCCATCGCTGGCAGAACAGTTGGGCTGAGATGTGGGCTGAGGCATGCAATCTTTTCCAAGGCTGGATCCAGGGGGGGAGCATTGCCACAACCTTTCCATGAAGGAATAAACCACGCTAAGTTTCAAACACGACAGACTACTCATGAACACCAAGTTTTAGGATCAGAAGTGAGATGGAGGTCAATATTACAACCCTAAGTGTTCAGAAGCAGACAAAGAAGGAATCAAAGGGTTAGGAACAGGGTATAATGGACCAGAAGTATTGAGACGTATGTCTAGAATAGGCTGGATTAAAAAGTAAGAGGCAAGAATGAAAAGGCCTGTGATTCTTCCATATAATCTAAACTTCCTCTGCATCATTACTGAGGGTGAGTGATTTGCTAATATATACTCTGTGTGCGTGCATGTGCCCATGTGGACTGATGTAGCTAGGAATGAGATTAATATATGCATATTGCTGGCCAATATCATTGGGCCAACAAACCAAACATAAACTGATCTTTACTGATTAAATATTATGGAAACACATTCCTTAAAAATGTGCTTTTTTGTAACCTCAGTCCTTCAGAGATAACCACTGTTAACAGATTGGAGTCTATTTGTCCAGATTCTTTCTGTGCATATGTTAAAATAAATGTAATGTGCCTGTACCCACGCACATGCATTTCATACAGAAATGAGACTATCCATAATCCTGTTCTGTAGCTTGTTTATTCAGTTACCAAGCATCTTAAGTATCATCATTTTAAAAATAAATCTTGAAAATAGAATATATGAATATTGCCTAAAACTGTACTGAAGAGAACTGGAACTGATCAGAGCTCAAAAGAAACACCAGGGAGAAATTTAAAAGACACTAATGATAAGTCTGGGACCACTTATTGGAATCAATTATTTCATTTTTCAAAAAGTAAAAGTAATGCTGGTACAGGATTAGAGAGCATCTGCACTTGATAACTGCAGTGATAGCCAGCTGACAACGGACGAGTCACAATGTTGCTTTGAAGCCCACTTGCGTCACAGTCCCACGGGGTTCCATTTGTATGTTATTTTTAAGTATTTAACAGAGTTCAATTAGAGCAGAAAGTATGAGAGAGGGTGGAATAACTATTAGACTGAAAGCTGAAATTCTGCTAAGTTCAACTGTACATGCTTAAAATTTTGCTATCGTTGCCCTTGAAATCTAATCTTTAAAACTAGTTGTGATTCTGAAAATATTCACATTTTATGAGATAAGTTTAAAAGATTATACTGGGGCCATCAAGGTTGAGACCATGTGGGTAAAAATTAAAGAACTGAAATCTCTATCTCCTATCTGCCAGCCAGGTGTTCTTTTTGGTTAAACATTTATTTTTCTGAAATAATGACAAATTTACCCCCCAAAAGTTGCAGAAATAGTACAGTGCCTGTGTACCCATTAACCAGCCTTCTCTGATGGTAACTAGCATCTTACATAAAAACCATATATTATCAAGGGACTTCCCTGGTGGACCAGTTGCTAGAATTTTGCCTTCCAGTGCAGGAGGTGCGGGTTTGATCACTGGTTATGGAGTTAAGATCACACATGGCTCATGGTCAAAAAACCAAAACATAAAATAAAAACAATATTGTAACAAATTCAGTAAAGACTCTAAAAAATGATCCACATAAAAAACTTTAATAAAAAAATGAAAACACACAATATGTTAGCAAAACCAGGAAACTGACATTAGAACAATACAACTAACTAGACTATAGATATTACTTATATTTCACCAAATTTTGTATGTATTCATTATTTTCTTGGGGGAGGTGTATGTATATGACATTTTATTCCATATACAGATTTGTATAACCACCACAGCAATCAAGGTACAGGATTGCTAGGGAACTCTTGGTGTTACCTCTATCTAGTCATACATTTCCTTCCTTCTAAAAATGCTGGCAACCCTGATTGATTCTCCATTTCTATAATATTCCCTTTCCACCATCCCTTACTACCTTGGAGTCAATATCTTTGGGGGCAGACTTTCTCTGAAATGCCCATCTGGTCCTTTTCAGTCTTCCCCCTTTGAGGCATATAGTTCTTTGATCCAATCAACATAAAGGTCCCTGGTTATCAGTGACTGATAATGCAAGGAGTAAAGTAAGCTGTGTTTAATCTAATGCCAATGAGAATCCAACTTAACTCATTTCACCCATTTATTTCTGAGGATGCTGCAATTAATTACCACTAAAGTAATGCTCAAAATTCTCCAAGCCAGGCTTCAGCAATACGTGAACTGTGAACTTCCAAATGTTCAAGCTGGTTTTAGAAAAGGCAGAGGAACCAGAGATCAAATTGCTAACATCCCCTGGATCATGGAAAAAGCAAGAGAGTTCCAGAAAAACATCTATTTCTGCTTCATTGACTATGCCAAAGCCTTTGACTGTGTGGATCACAATAAACTGTGGAAAATTCTGAGAGAGATGGGAATACCAGACCACCTGACCTGCCTCTTGAGAAACCTATATGCAGATCAGGAAGCAACAGTTAGAAGTGGACATGGAACAATAGACTGGTTCTAAGTAGGAAAAGGAGTGCGTCAAGGCTGTATATTGTCACCCTGCTTATTTAACTTCTATGCAGAGTACATCATGAGAAACGCTGGGCTGGAAGAAGCACAAGCTGGAATCAAGATTGCTCGGAGAAATATCAACAACCTCAGATATGCAGATGACACCACCCTTATGGCAGAAAGTGAAGAGGAACTAAAAAGCTTCTTGATGAAAATGAAAGTGGAGAGTGAAAAAGTTGGCTTACAGCTCAACATTCAGAAAACTAAGATCATGGCATCTGGTCCCATCACTTCATGGCAAATAGATGGGGAAACAGTGGAAATACTGTCAGACTTCATTTTGGGGGGCTCCAAAATCACTGAAGATGGTGATTGCAGCCATGAAATTAAAAGACGCTTACTCCTTGGAAGGAAAGTTATGACCAACCTAGATAGCATATTCAAAAGCAGAGACATTACTTTGCCGACAAAGGTCCATCTAGTCAAGACTATGGTTTTTCCTGTGGTCATGTATGGATGTGAGATTTGGACTGTGAAGAAAGCTGAGCGCTGAAGAATTGATGTTTTTGAACTGTGGTGTTGGAGAAGACTCTTGAGAGTCCCTTGGACTGCAAGGAGATCCAACCAGTCCATTCTGAAGGAGATCAGTCCTGGGTGTTCTTTGGAAGGACTGATGCTAAAGCTGAAACTCCAATACTTTGGCCACTTCATGCGAAGAGTTGACTCATTGGAAGAGACTCTGATGCTGGGAGGGACTGGGGGCAGGAGGAGAAGGGGAGGACAGAGGATGAGATGGCTGGATGGCATCACTGACTCGATGGACATGAGTTTAAGTGAACTTCATGAGTTAGTGATGGACAGGGAGGCCTGGTGTGCTGCAGTTCATTGGGTGGCAAAGAGTTGGACACGACTGAGTGACTGAACTGAACTGAACTGAACTGAGGTGGCTTAAACAACAGAAGAAAATAGAAAGTTACTGTCTCCTTGCCTAACTTCTGGTAATTCCTTAGCTTATGCATCATAACCCTGATCTTCACCTGAGGTTCTCCCTATGGGTGTGTTCATGTCATTTTTCCTTTGTATGTATTTCTCTGTGTCTAAAATTCCCCTTTTTATAAGGACACCAATCATTTTGTGTTAGAGTCCTCTCTAATCCAGTTGAACTGCCGGGAGTTGGTGATTGACAGGGAGGCCTGGCGTGCTGTGATTCATGGAGTCGCAAAGAGTCGGACACGACTGAGTGAATGAACTGAACTGAACTAATCCAGTTTCCACCACTGGAGGAAGCTAGCTGATGGTCACATAAGCTCTCTCTGCAATATTTTTGTGAATTTATAATTATTTAAAAATAATACATGTTTAACCTAAAAGAGAGCTTGACTGGGAGAAAGGAGATAGAGATTTCAATTATTTAATTTTTACTCACAAGGTCTCAATTTTTTACCTAAATGGCCCCAGTATAATCATCTGTTAAACTAATCTCATAAAATGTGGATATTTTCATAACCACAGCTAGTTTTAACTTGACCTCATTTTAACTTGATTACCTCTGTAAAAATTTTATCTCCAAATAACGTTGAATTCTGAGATATTGAAGGTTAAGACTTTTTTTGTGGGACTTTTCTTTTTCCGACCTGTAACAATCAGCACTCAAGAATCATGACCAGGATATTCTGGCAAACAGAGTATAAGGAAAATAAATTAGACATGATAGTAGAAAAGTGGGGGACTGTGGAAGAGAATGCTTCCTGATTTATTAAATTAATAAATTCTGAATCTTCAGGATGTGACCTGAAAAGAGATACTCCAAAGGGCAGACATGTCAGCTTGACTTGGACCCTTAACTCTCACCTTCCGCCTAGTAGTGACTCTACATGATCACTCCAGGAAACCAGTGAACTATTGGTCAGATCTCTGTCCCAAATCTGAATGTAGCTAAAGAACACTCAGAGCAGCCTTTATATATACCAAGGGGAAAAGGAAAGAAAGAAATCCAGAAGTTTACAAAAGAAAGTGAAAGTTGCTTAGTCGTGTCTGACTCTTTGTGATCCCATGGAATTCTCCAGGCCATACTGGTGTTGTGGGTAGCCACTCCCTTCTCCAAGGGATCTTCCCAACCCAGGAATCGAAGCAGGGTCTCCTGCATTGCAGGCAGATTCTTTACCAGCTGAGCTAGCAGAGAAGTTTACAGATGAAGGTTAAATGCTGCATGTTTTTAAAAGAGTAACTTTCAGATCCTATGCAGTGGTATCTCTTGCAACAGAAACAAGTATGCTAAGAGGACTGCAGAGAGTGATCTTTCTTACTTGTACGTGATCATGATGGTGTCATGATGCCTTGATGATGGCTTCCAGATGACCTGTTCTGCACTCTGTCTTAAGATGTTTTTATGAACTGATTGTTTGTGCTGCTCTTTCCCAAAACTCATCTGTTGAAGCTCTAACTCCCAATATGGCTGTATTTGGAGTGCTAAGTGCTTAGTCACTTCAGTTGTGTCCAACTCTCTGAGACTCAGTGGACTGTAGCCTGCCAGGCTCCATGGAATCCTCCAGGCAAGAATACCAGAGTGATTGCCATGCTCTCCTCCAGGGGATCTTCTCAACCCTGGTATTGAACCTGCATCTCTTATGTCTCCTGCATCAGCAGATAGGTTCTTTACCACTAGAGCCACCTGGGAAGCCTGTGTATTTGGAGACCAGGTCTCCAAGGCAGTAACTAAGGTTAAACAAGGTGTGCCCAACATAGTTTAGTCATGTCTGATTCTTTGTGACCCATGGACTGTATAGTCCACCAGCCTCCTTTACCCATGGCAAGAGTGGCACAGTTTATCTGGTGCTCATCTCCTAGCCTCTCTCTATCTAGAGGTGCCATCCTCACAGCCTTTACCTGGGAACTCCCACCCATATGTTGATACCTGCATGGAGAAATCCAGGAAAGATCCCCTCCCACAGCTCATTTCGATTCTATCTAAGTTCTTGTTTCTGTTAGGATAGATACACCTCTTTTCAATTAACGCTGAGACTGATCTCACCCTTCCAATGAGAGGTCCCTTCCCTAGAAGAGGTCCAAGAAAATGAGAGTTCTTTATGCTTAGTTGATAGTCATGTCTGACTCTTTGTGACCTCATGGACTGTAGCCCTCCAGGCTCCTCTTATCTGTGGGATTTCCTGGGCAAGAATACTGGAGTGGGTTGCCATGCCCTCCTCCAGGATATCTTCCCAACCCAGGGATCAAACCCAGGTCTCCTGCATTGCGGGCAGACTCTTTACCGTCTGAGCCACCAGGGAAGCCCAAGAATACTGGAGTGAGTAGCCTATCCCTTCTCCAGGGGTTCTTCCTGACCCAGGAATTGAAGTAGGGTCTCCTGCATTCCAGGTGGATGCTTTACCAGCTGAGTTACCTATACCTCTACAGTAAATGTAAGCCCTACCCAGAAAAGCTTGAATGCTTAAAATAAAAATGGAAGGCCTGGTTTTCCAATAGGATGACCCAACTTTCTGTTTCTTTATTTAAGCTAATTTGTTCTAAGTTAGAATAATTGCTGGTAGATCAATAGATCATAGATTTATAAGAGATGCCACATCTTTTGGGACATTATCTAGAGGCAATAGTCAATGAAGATTGGAAAACTTTTAAGATAATTTTTTTAAACCAGTTTTAAATATGGGAGATTGCTTTTGTATTTTCTGTTACCCGGTGTTTTCTAACTTTGCATGTTTCCCTTTTGCTAGATTTAAAATAAAGCAAAGTATTAAATAATACCAAAAATAAAAACTAGAAGTCTAAGCTAAAGAGGTTTTTTTTTTTAAAAAAAAAAAAAATCACACTTCTAAAAGGCATCAAGTGGAAGAAGGGGATGGCAAATAAAACTTACTGATCATATTATCTATAATTTACTAACTTCTCATTTTGACACAAGCACTGTTCTAGGCATTTTGTGTGAATATGCTTGTTTCATCACATAATCAGGAAATCTTAAAAATAGAAGGTAGTATGAAAAAATTTGTAACATTTTAAGAGTTTTACAGAAAAGTGGGTTTTGTGTGCAAAGTAGGTGGCTGAGAGTATCACATAGATATAAAATTGGGGAAGAATAAAGACTTATAGAACATTTAGAGGATAATGTAAATTCATTTGAACAACTCTCAGATGCAGGAAATTTAATAGAAAATGTGAACATAAAGATAACATTTTTAGCTCTTTTGATGCACTGGGTCTCAGAATAGGGAAGGTTATGAAACGGAAAACTTGTGAACCTTGATACAATCAGAAAAAAATAACAGCTCTTTTAGGAGATTAGGGAAATAAAAGCTTTTTGAGGAATGCCAGAGATTCAGGGGTATGTCCCTGAGACTGGGATCCCTAACTGAGGCTGTCTCACCCTGCAGGTCACGCTGTTCTAATTCAGCCTGGTGAGCTGCCAAAGATACTAAGTGCAAGGACAGCTGTCTGTTAGGTGAAGGGATGGGTGTGTTTTATAACTTCTATCAATTTTTTAGAAAGCTTTTTAATTTGAACGAATATAGAATTGATGCTTTTGAACTGTGGTGTTGGAGAAGACTCTTGAGAGTCCCTTGGACTGCAAGGAGATCCAACCAGTCCATTCTGAAGGAGATCAACCCTGGGATTTCTTTGGAAGGAATGATGCTAAAGCTGAAACTCCAATACTTTGGCCACCTCATGCAAAGAGTTGATTCATTGGAAAAGACTTTGATGCTGGGAGGGATTGGGGGCAGGAGGAGAAGGGGACAACCAAGGACAAGATGGCTGGATGGCATCACTGACTCGATGGATGCGAGTCTGAGTGAACTCCAGGAGTTGGTGATGGACAGGGAGGCCTGGTGTGCTGCGATTCATGGGGTCACAAAGAGTTGGACACGACTGAGCGACTGAACTGAACTGAACTGAGACTTATAGGGAGATGTCAAAAAATGTACAGAGAAGTCCCATGTTTCCTTCATCCAGGTTTCTCCAATGTTAGCATCTTTAGGATGGTATGGCATCAAAAACTGACATTAGCAGAATGCAGTGAGCTAGACAACAGATTGCATTTGGATTTAACCAGTTTTACATGCACTTTTTGGGGGGATTGACATCTGTAAATTGATAATACTCAATATTGAGTTCCTCACATGTTCATGGTCAATGTCTCCAATACTTGCCTGCTCTCCATCCCTCCTCCCTCCTTCCTTCCCTCATTCTCTACTTCCGTCCTTGGCTTCCATCCCTCCACATGGAAACCAGTTTAGTACCAGGCACTGTGCTCTGTGTTGAAAAGATTGGTGAAGGCAGACAGTCCTAGCAGGTCCTTCCTTCACTGCCCCCATCCCCCATTACTCCATCCCCACTAGCCCCCTCCCCCATCCTCATTCAGACTCTTACCAGGATTTCTGATGGGTTTTTCATCCTTTTGTCTCTTGCAACCCGGTCATTCTTACATACAGATCCAGATGAATCCTCCTAAAACAGTTATCTATTGCTTCTTTTTCTCAAGTACTAAAACTCTTCATCACCAACAGAATTATTGTACTGCATATTTGAAAGTCACTAAGAGAGTAAATCTTAAAAGTTATCATTACAAGGAAAAGAAAATTTTGTAACTATGTATGGTGACAGATGTTAACCAGACTAATTTTAGTGATCATTTCCCTATATATATATGTATATATATATCAAATCATTATGTTGTACACCTGAAGTTGACACATATAATGTATGTGTCAACTTCACCTCAATAAAAATGCTAAAATATAAAAATAAATCTAAGAATATTGAAACCATATAGACTATATCTCTGACAACTAATTAAGAAATATATATATAAAATTTTTTTTAAAAAGTGAAAGCCATTCAGTCATGTCCGACTTTTTGTGACCCCATGGCCTATACAGTCCATGGAATTCTCCAGGTCAGAATACTGGAGTGGGTAGCTCTTCCCTTCTCCAGGGAATCTTCCCAATCGAGGGATCAAACCCAGGTCTCCTTCACTGCAGGCGGATTGCATTCCCAGCTGAGCCACAGGGAAGCCCATTTAAAAACAACAACAACAACAACAGAATTAGCTAGAACATTATGTGTTCAGTCCTAATTATGGAACTTACCTTCTAGGCTAACTCCACAAAGTGTATTTTTGATCCTCCCTGCATGTTTTCCCCTTCTGTAACTGTAGACAGTATATTAAAAGAGAGAGACGTCACTTTGTCGACAAAGATCTGTCTAGTCAAAGCTATGGCTTTTCCATATTCACATATGGATGTGAGAGTTGGACCATAAAGAAGGCTGAGAACTGAAGAATTGATGCTTTTGAACTGTGGTGTTGGAGAAGACCCTTGAAAGTCCTTTGGACTGCAAGGAGATCAAACCAGTTAATCCTAAAGGAAATCAACCCTGAATGTTCATTGGAAGGACTGATGCTGAAGCTGAAACTCCAATATTTTGGCCACCTGATGGGAACAACAAACTCATTCGAGAAGACCCTGATGCTGGGAAAGGTTAAAGGGAAGTGGACAAGGGGGCAGCAGAGGGTAAGATGGTTGGATGGCATCACCAACTCAATGGACATGAGTTTGAGCAAACTCTGGGAGATAGTGAAGGACAGGGGAGCCTGGCGTACTGCAGTGTATGGAGTTGCAAAGAGTTGGACACAGCTTAGTGACTGAAAATAGCAATAACAAATTGTACCCCTTTTGAATGACACCTCTTCCATGAAATTTCTCTAAGCAGATGCAACTTTTCCTTTCTTCGAGTGCCCCCTGGCTAAGTATTCTGTTTATATTCTCTAACTTGTTTGGTGTCACATGGTTACATTCCTGCTTCTAGATCATACTCTCCTCCTTCAGGATGGAGCTTCAGCATCATTCTTTTTTCAGTTTTTCGTTAATCTGTAGAGAAGAAACATAGATTGTGGGGCTTCCCTGGTAGCTCATACAGTGAAGAATCTGCCCGCAGTTTGGGAGACCCAGGTTCCATCCTTGCATCAGGAAGATCCCCTGGTGAAGGAAATGGCAACCCACTCCAGTATTCTTGCTTGGAAAATCCCATGGACGGAGGAACCTGACAGGCTACAGTCCACGGGGTTGCAGAGCTGAACACGACTGAGTGACTTCACTCTTTCTAGAGAAGAAACATAGTTTTGTGGTCAACATGTTACTGAGTCCAACCTCATACTGTTCGTCCCATGACAGGCCAGTAAACTGAGGGAGACAAGTTGTTGGGGTAAGGAATAGTGAGTGATTTTATTCGGAAAGCCAGAAGACCAAGAAGGTGGTCTAATGACTCAAGGAACCATCTTGCTGGAGTTTTGGTACTAGTTTCTTTTATAGAACATGATATGGGGGAAGTAGGGAGGCAAAGTAAAAAAGGTGATAAATTCGGAGGGGGTGTGTTAATATCTTCCTTCCTGCAGGCATTCGTAAGTGAGCCTGGTCAGGGTCTTTCCTACTAGCTGAACAAAGGCATTTTAGCTTAACTAATTCAGACATAGGAGGCAGGGTTTCCAGTGATGGGCCATTATAGGCAACATTTCTTTAGTGATTAACTTGTAGCAAAAGCAATAGAATATAAAGATTAGAGTAAAAAAGTAAAGAAACTGATCCAATATGGAGTTAGATTTGTTGTTCCCTATTATTAATAGAAAGACAGATCTTCACAACGCCCCCTCTTCTCAGCCTCTGCCACTTGTTATCTTTGTGACCGGTAGCCCAACAAGGAGGCTGCTATGAGCTCCAAGTCTTTTGGAGCTGATGTGCCTATGTCCTGGGGCCTGGCACAGGAAATATTTGTAAAAGTAAATCTTCAAGGGTGGAGAAAACTGTCTTTCTAAACAAAGAAGAAATAGGTTTTATAAATATGACTGTCTTTCAGTGAGTTAGAGATGCCCAGTTAATGATCTTTCTTAACACCCTAAAACCAGTCTGAACCAGTCAAGTTCAGAATCTTCTGAGATTAGAGTCATTTTGAGAATGTTGTTACCACTAACTCTTGACAACACATGCTGAGAATAACAAGGTCAGGGTATGGGGCAGAAACTCCTAACTCCTTCTCACTGCACGCTTTGTTTCTTAGGGTCTGAAATAGCTGCACTGCTCAGATTCGCTTCCTGCCCCCTCTCCCCTCTATTGTTGTTCAGTCCCTAAGTCATGTCCAGTTCTTTGCAACCCCTTGGACTGCAGCATGCCAAATATCCCCTGGAGTTTGCTCAAATTCGTGTCCACTGAGTCGGTGATGGCCCCCAACAACCTCATCTTCTGGCGCCCCCTTCTCCTCCTGCCCTCCATCTTTCCCAGCATCAGGGTATTTTCTCTCCTCCATATGTCTGGATATTTTAGTTGTGTGGAATCAGTTGAGGGCTACACTTCCACTCCTTTATTCTTTGGAAGTAACTGGTGGAGCCAATTCTTTATTGTTTCTAATTCAAGAAAGACTTGGCTCATGATTTACATAGCTGTCACCTAATTTGCATATTGTGCACAAATCTTTCTTTTATTACCCTGAAAAACTGAGTTGAATCTATACATATTTTGATCTCTTTAAGAGTATACCAGGCCCCCCTTTTCTCAAGATTGAATGGTTACTGGGGACACAAGCACTTCTCTGTATTTTAAACTGAATGAGTTAACTACATGTCCACCTTATTACTCAAAGGGTTTGCTTATTTTGTAAGGAGTGTGCCAGGTCTCCAATTCGGTTGGCTGGAGCTCTCTGCAAAGATGGCAATCATTCCAGGACTTGGAAGCCAAATATTATGTGGCTAGCCTCCAGCAATCTGGAAAACAGTTTAGAGGTTACTTTCGAGTCTGATAAAGGCGTTCTGCAAGAAGGCCAAGATCATTCAATCTGACCTTTTGCAAACTTATGGGCCTTGTATCAGAAAAGTTTGCCTAAAAGTGAATGTTCAAGTGCCTTGATATTTTCTGAGGAATCTTTCTAATGAGTGATAGTGATAATAATGAGATAGGAATAACAACTACTGCAAACCAAGGGCTCATCTTGCCCCAGACCTTATACTAACAGCTTCATATTGTTTCTCCTGGAAATGCTCACAGTATCTCTATGTTAGTCCTATTTTTATAAATGAGGAGCCCATGCTTAAAAACTTTAAATCACAAGATTCCTGAGGGAATGAGTTAGGATTTAAATCTAAGTTTCTCTAAAAGCCATGTCTTAATTGTCCTGATGGTAAGTACTACAATTTCTCAAATACTTAAGACTCCAAATTAATTAAATTATTTCATCTTTATTTGCTTTTCTTTCTTGTAAAAGTTAAGAGTCATGCTATTATGGGGAAAATAGCAAATTTATTGAGCATCTACTATGAGTCAGGCACTGTGATAAACACTTCCATTCATTTTATCTCATTTACTCTGAATAGTCACACTTGTAGATGGGAATTGTTATCTCTAGGCTTAAAGAAATGAAAACAGATGATCAGAGAGGCCAAGTAACCTGCCTGTGGTTATAAAGCCAGTATGACATGGAGCTAAGATGGGGGCTCTTTCTGCAAACAACCACATAGTAGTGACTTCCTGGGAGCATCTTTAAAGGGAACACATGTGTCCATTAAAATTCAAACCTTACTCGGGGCTTCCCTGTCAGTCTAATGGTTAAGACTTCACCTTCCGATCTGGGAACTAAAATCCCACATGCCTTGTGGCCAAAAAACCAAAACATAAAACAGGAACAATACTGTGACAAACTTAAAGACTTTAAAAATGGTCCACATGAAAAAAAGCTAAAAACAAACAAACAGAAACTCAAAACTCTATGGACACTGAATTTAAAAAATTCACACTCCAGCTTCTTTTCCGCAGCATTGATTGGCTTGGTGGTTTTAATATATTATCCCCAATAATTTCTTGGGGTATGCTTTGGAGCTAGGAAGCATGGTCAAGGACAGACATTTCTCACTGATGCCTGATTTATTTTTTAAGTTACCATATTATTGTTATTTATAAGAGGATGTATTATACCTTTTGCTTCGTGACTAAAACTTCATAACATTCTTAGAAATATGTGGGTTGGTAACTACAAATTTAAAATCTGTACAGCATGAAATTTTCGTAAGTTAAAAAAAAAAAAACACCTAACTTTTATTCTGAAAAGAAACAAAAAATAGATTGGGGGGATTTTTAAGCACCCTAAGGAAGGATGAGAAGTTTGGAATCTGTGTGGCTTTCTTTATCTTGAACTAATGTGTAGCTTCTATGTGAAACTTAACATGTCCTTTGAAGAGCCTGGTAGAAGAAGTGAGGATATTTGTTAATTCCCTGATGCCTAGTGAGATGTCATGTGCACATCTGACACTTGGCAAACTATGGACCCTTATGCTTTTTCCCTTACTCAAGCCAACACTGCTAATCCATTGTTGCTTTTCACTCACTCAGTTGCATCCCACTCTGTGACCCTGTGGACTGCAGCACACCAGTCTTCTCTGTCCTTCACTATCTCCCAGAGTGTGCTCAAACTCATGTCTGTTGAGTCGGTGATGCCATCCAACCATCTCATCCTTGGTAGCCCCTTCTCCACTGCCCCTCAGTTTCCACAGCACCAGGGTCTTTTCCACTGAGTCAGCTCTTCGTATCAGATAGCCAAAGTTTTGGAGCTTCAGGTTCAGCATCAATCCTTCCAATGAGTATTCAGGGTTGATTTCCTTAAAGATTAACTGTTTTGATCTTGCTAATCCATGCGTTATAATAATGGCTTTGACTCTGTGGATCACAAGAAAATTGTGGAAAATTCTTTTTTTTGTATTTTTTAAATTATTATTATTATTTTTTACTTTACAATATTGTATTGGTTTTGCCACACATCAACAGGAATCCGCCATGGGTGTACACGTGTTCCCAATCCTGAACCCCCCTCCCACCTCCCGTGGAAAATTCTTAAAGAGATGGGAATACCAGATTACCTTACCTGCCTCCTGAGAAGTCTGTATGCAGGTCAAGAAACAACAGTTAGAACTGAACATGAAACAACAGACTGGTTCCAAATTGGGAAAGGAGTACATCAAGGCTGTGTATTGTCACCCTGCTTATTTAACTTATATGCAGAGTACATCATGAGAAACACTGGGCTGGATGAAGCACAAGCTGGAATCAAGATTGCCAGGAGAAATATCAATAATCCCAGATATGCAGATGATACCACCCTTATGGCAGAAAGCCAAGAAAAACTGAAGAGGCTCTTGCTGAAAGTGAAAGAGGGGAGTGGAAAAGTTGGCTTAAAACTCAACATTCAGAAAACAAAGGTCATGACATCCGGTCCCATCATTTCATGGCAAATAGATGGGGAAACAATGGAACCAGTGACAGACTTAATTTTCTTGGGTTCCAAAGTCACTGCAAGTGGTGACTGTAGCCATGAAATTAAAAGACACTTGCTCCTTGGAAGAAAAGCTATGATCTACCTAGACAGCACATGTTAAAAAGCAGAGACATTACTTTGCCAACAAAGGTCCGTCTAGTCAAAGCTATGGTTTTTCCAGTAGTCATGTATGGATGTGAGAGTTGGACCAAAAAGAAAGCTGAATGCCAAAGATTTGATGCCTTTGAACTGTGGTGTTGGAGAGGACTCTTCAGGATCTCTTGAATAGCAAGGAGATCAAACCAGTCAATCCTAAAGGAAATCAACCCTGAATATTCTCAGTGGACGCTGAAGCTCCAATACTTTGACCACCTGATGCAAAGAGCTGACTCATTTGAAAAGACCCTGATGCTGGGAAAGATTGAAGGCGGGAGGAGAAGGAGATGACAGAGGATGAAATGGTTGGATTGCATCACTGACTTAATGGACATGAGTTTGATTAAACTCCAGGAGTTGGTGATGGATAGGGAGGCCTGGTGTGCTGCAGTCCATGGGGTTGCAAAGAGTCAGACACGACTGAGTCACTGAACTGAACTGAACTGATAGTAATGGTTATATTCAGCTATAGCAATGAAATGAAATTTCAGCTATAGCAAATGAAACCAAATTCCCCAAAATACTACATGGTAAGAGATGGTTCCTCCTTTCATTATTGCAGCTGAAGTTAAAGGGGTTCCACTCTAGGAGAATTTCTTGAAGTATGGCTCAGGAATGTGTGTTATCTGGAATGTGTTTTAAAAATGCAGACTCCTTGACCTCATACTAGACTCTGCTGTGGGAGGGTCCCTCAGGTGATTTTTATGCAGAATGGTATTTAAGACCTTATCTTCCAGTCTTCGATACTAACTACTCATGTCCATCCTCATTCCTCACCTTAATACCACAAAAAGGAAAGCCTTAATTGCATGAACTGAACTGCACCTATCTTTTCATCATGTTCGGTTTCACTGTAATCCTTTATGTGTTAATAGTCAGCTTCTGATTTTCTCTGCAAAGGTGACATTCTCTGTCCATGGAATTCTCCAGGCAAGAATACTGGAATTCCATTCTCCAGGGGATCTTCCAGCCCAGGGATCTAACCCTAGTATCCTGCATTGCATATAGATTCACCGTCTGGGCCACCAGGGAAGCCCAAAAGTGGCATTAAGGATGCCTAAATGCACAGACAATTCAACAAATATAATTCAGTCAACACATTTGACCTTCACACACACTAAAGCTTTTATAATTTCTAATACAGTACGTAGCAAATTTGAAATAGTGATTTATCATCTTTTTTTTTTTTTTTAACTTTTTGGCCATGCCATGTGGCATGCTGAATCATAGTTCCCTGACCAGGGATTGAACCCACGATCACTGCAGCAGAAGCATGGAGTCTTAACCATTGGGTTTCTGGGGAAGTCTCCTGATTTATCATCCTTTTAAAGACATTCTTCTGATGCCGATGATCAACAAAAGAGGAAAATGTAGGCATTCAAATGAGAGAAAAATAGGATGCTTTATGTGTGTGTGTGTCCTGCCACAGTGGTGTTAGTTAGGAATACTGCTGGGATATAATTGGGTGGGAACCCAGTCTGCATTCCTCGGTCCACAGTAATTTTTTTTTTCCCCTGTGTGAAAGAAAATACAGGAGATTGCTTTGGGCGCACTTTGCAATTTCTGAGACTCTTTCCCCTGGAGACAATAGGTGTTGACCTGAGCACTTTCCTGCTGGATGAATCAAAATGATGTGCATAAAAGGAGAATTATTAAGCCTGAAAGTGATACAGAGCCTTTCCCAGCCTCCGCGGGAGTGTAGCTGGCTCTCTTTTTTCTGCAATTGCTGGTGGAAATAGGGTGGGGCGTGATTGGAAGGCCAAGCTGTACTCTGCAGTTAAGCCTGCAGTTAATATGAGCATGAACGGTCAACTTCTCCCAAAAGTAGGAAAGCTGAACTTCAGTTGTTAGAGTCAGCCAGACCCACAGAACGCTGATTTACTGCTCAGCTGAACAGACACTACACTGCTTCCTAATTAAAGCCCAGGGATCTGTTTCTGTCATGAAGCAGTGTTTTACTGTCCAGTCACTTCCTCTCTTTCCCGCCTCAAAAACCCCAAGCCAAACCAAACCCAAACAACCCCCCACCTACCCAGAGCTCCCGAAATAGATACCTCAGCATGTTATAATAATAGAATACCCTTGCTAATAGGGGTGTTCAGAAGAAACATTCCCATTTCCTAAATGCTATATGGTTGCCAAAATATATTTTTCTTTCTAAGAATAACGGAGAAGGCGCTTTCATGACTTTTAACAAGTGAGGTGAGAAAAGTCACACGTTTCTGCCCAAATCTTGTTTCAACTGGGTGACAACATTTCAGGTGGCTATTCTTTCATGAAAGAGTGTCTATAAGTCAATAAGTTGGTCAGTCATGGAGTGTTAGAATGCCTCTCAGTCTCCCATAAAAATACCCTACCCACCTCCTGGGTCTCCCATAACTGTCTTTGTTTTAAATATATATATATACTTTTTGCTTTTTACTGAATTATGTTATTTCTATAATGCTTATCATAGTAGAAGCTCACCGACCTGAGCTCGATTCAACCAAAGAAACAGTTATGTATTCCAACACTAGAGAATTGTCTTGATGGACAGTGGCATTTTTCTCAGGGATGTTCAGGGGTGATTCTGCCTATATATTGTTTTTGATTTATATCCTGATTCTAAAACTTAACTCATTTGTCAGATGTTACAGTCATTTGTTTTTCAAACCCTCTTGTTATAGTTGACAAGGATCTTTCACCCCTGTAGTTCTTGGCACATACTTTGTATTAAATCATCTGAAATATGGAGCTGCTTGACGTCTCATGTTAATTGTTTTCACTCAAGTTCTACCTGCATTTCTGAGTACTAACAATCCAATAGTGTTAGCGTTAGTCACTCAGTCATGTCTGACTCTTTGTGACCCCATGGACTGTAGTCCGCCAGGCTCCTCTGTCCACAGAATTCTCTAGGAAAGAATACTGGAGTGGGTAGCCATCCCCTTCTCCAGGGGATCTTCCCAACTCAGGGACTGAACTCAGGTCTCCTACATTGCAGGCAGATTCTTTACCATCTGAGCCACCAGGGAAGCCCAGAATTACCTAGAGATTTAAAATCTTTTGAAATTATAAAAACAATGGCTGACATCACTCTCAGACTGTCTGGGATTCAGTTCAGTTCAGTCGCTCAGTCGTGTCCAACTCTCTGCGACCCCATGAATCGCAGCACGCCAGGCCTCCCTGTCCATCACCAACTCCCAGAGTTCACTCAGACTAGTGTCCATCGAGTCAGTGATGCCATCCAGCCATCTCATCCCCGGTCGTCCCCTTCTCCTCCTGCCCCCAATCCCTCCCAGCATCAGAGTCTTTTCCAATGAGTCAACTCTTTGCATGAGGTGGCCAAAGTACTAGAGTTTCAGCTTTAGTATCATTCCTTCCAAAGAACATCCAGGGCTGATCTCCTTCAGAATGGATTGGTTGGATCTCCTTGCAGTGCAAGGGACTCTCACGAGTCTTCTCCAACACCACAGTTCAAAAGCATCAATTCTTCGGCGCTCAGCCTTCTTCACAGTCCAACTCTCACATCCATACATGACCACAGGAAAAACCATAGCCTTGACTAGATGGACCTTTGTCGGCAAAGTAATGTCTCTGCTTTTGAATATACTATCTAGGTTGGTCATAAATTTTCTTCCAAGGAGTAAGCGTCTTTTAATTTCATGGCTGCAGTCGCCATCTGCAGTGATTTTGGAGCCCCCCCAAATAAAGTCTGACACTGTTTCCACTGTTTCCCCATCTATTTCCCATGACGTGATGGGACCGGATGCCATGATCTTAATTTTCTGAATGTTGAGCTTTAAGCCAACTTTTTCACTCTCCTCTTTCACTTTCATCAAGAGGCTTTTTAGTTGCTCTTCACTTTCTGCCATAAGGGTGGTGTCATCTGCATATCTGAGGTTATTGATATTTCTCCTGGCAATCTTGATTCCAGCTTGTGTTTCTTCCAGTCCAGCGTTTCTCATGATGTTGCATATAAATTAAATAAGCAGGGTGACAATATACAGCCTTGACGCACTCCTTTTCCTATTTGGAACCAGTCTGTTGTTCCATGTCCAGTTCTAACTGTCGCTTCCTGACCTGCATACAGATTTCTCAAGAGGCAGGTCAGGTGGTCTGGTATTCCCATCTCTCTCAGAATTTTCCACAGTTTATTGTGATCCACACAGTCTGGGATTAGGGTCCAGTAGTCTGTATATTCATGATTCTGCTGCCTAGTGAATATGGAGAACCTTTTCTGTATAATTATAAGAATTTGGATGCTTTGGGGGCCATAGTGAAAGTGAAGTTACTCAGTCATGTCCGACTCTTTGCGACCCCATGGACTGTAACCTACTAGGCTCCTCCATCCATGGGATTCTCTAGGCAAGAATACTGGAGTGGGTTGCCATTACTTAAGGCTTTTTCCTTGCTAACTTCTGACATGTGTCACCAGGTGTCATTTTGAGGACTTGGGATTAAGCACACTTCTACTGGAAAAGCTCATATAGCTTTTGGATAGTGATAATCTTAAAAAGGGTTTCATGCTACTAAGTTCTTGAAATATTTTATTCAAAGGCACATTCAGAGGGTGTGAGAATGGAGTATACCATAAAAGGGGTCCAGGATTTCAGGTCAGGATTTTGGAAGTGACAGTTGGTGCCAGGAGAAGAGATCAGATTTAATGTAGATACATGGTTTAAGTTTTAAAAGGCTTTTAAGGAGAGATGAATTTACAGCCCTAAGTTTCTATTTGTCTCCCTTCTATAAACTCGATGAGGGTTCAGTAGTGTTAATTTGTCTTAAAATTTCCTGCACTTACGGCAATGCCTGGTGCAGAACAGGCAGTAGATAAATATTGGGTGAAGTGTTTCACTCCTGGGAAAAGACTGAGGTTTACTCCTGGATTACAGACTTCTTTGATTCGACACTCCAATATAGCACATGTTTCTTTCATAGTCAAGGGTAATGTGACGATTCTCAAAGCAATAGACCCCTGTTATAATTTATACTTTCACACAATAGGAACTATTGCCAGGTGTGCAGCAGAAATGAAAATGAAAGAATTCAAGTTGTTCATCTGTTTTAAGTTTTAGATTTGTCAAGATTTGCTGGCTATATGAAGCAGGACAGACAACTTCAGTCAACTTTATTCTCATCTGCTTCATAATTCTTTATTCGTGTTTGCTTGGTTGATGGAGCAAGATATGGTTCCTGACCTCAAGGGCTGTCTACTGTAAACAAAAGTCAATAAACATGAAGGATTTTAAAGACAGTTTTCCTCTCAAAATTAGGAGAGGGGGATTGTTTGTGTATAAATAAAGGTTTTTGTATAAAAAGATGTCAAGATCTTATAACACATAAAAATACCTTGGAGAGTAAAAAATCATGACAAAGTTAAGCTTGAAACCTGTGGTTTCTCTTATTAAAGTGCCTAAATTCTCACATTCCCTGTGAAGAATGTGGCTATGACTCAGTGAAAGTCAAGAATACTAATTGGGCCATATAATTTTTTAAATGTGGTGTCTACTGGGGCAAACACTAGCTGTAACCTCACTTCTTTCTGTGTCTCTTTCATCTCTCACCCTTTGCTTCCTTTGAGTATATTTTTCTTCCTAGGATACGGGAAGGCGAATCTCACTTTTTCCTTGGCTCCCTTCTTCAGTCTTTCTTTGGGCTCTCAGATCCTCAGGCACTGGCAGAGTTGAGTAGGCTTTCCCTGGGTTGGAGGCCGTGTCTCTCACTTGTTCCTGTGCTTACTTCCTCCTGGAAGTGACCAGCATGCTTTGCCCTGAGCTTTCTTCCCAACACAGCATCAGCAGTCAAGATGCAAGCATTGGCTCCACACAAAGACAAAAAATAGGCTTTTCTGCTTTCCTTATTTTGAGGTGGATTGTGGGCAACAGCAACTCATGGCATCCATAGCCTTCCTTATGAATATTCTATATTTGGCTTAGGGGCCAAGCATCCAGCTAGGAAAGTACTTTTGCTGGCCATGTTCCTTGATGTTTAACTACTCACCAGAGTTCTCATAGGAAGAGTGGCTGAGCTAGGATAGAATGTGGGTATTATTGGGAACTCTGCCTGAATCTCATTGTAATATGTCTTTAACATTCTCCAGTCTATGAGAAAATCTAAGTTTTAAAACAGATGAATACCTTTTATTGAAGCCTGATACAGTGAGACATTATAGGAAATACTGTGGACATGAATACATTAATATGATACTATACATTAATATGATATTATAAAATTTATAAACTAAATCAAAATTTTCATTTTCCTTTCATGTAAAACTTACGTTAGAGTTTAAAGTAAAAAGTACAGCTTCTTATTTCACCTTTCATACATTTGGTATTTTGCTTCTCTTAAAGAACACAATTCCATCCAAGTAGCAGAGTCAAGTAAACTGAAATTTCTGTTAATATTAGAGGTATTCTCAAGTAAACTGAGATTTGTGTTAATATCAAATAAACTGAAATTTACATTAATATTGAGAGGTATTCTGGGAACAAATATTAGGCTTGTTTTAATTCATTAATCAGTTTTAATGACAGAACAGGGATGGAAAAATAAGAAATGATGTGGAAAGATGCCAGTGTTGTTAAGGCAACTCAGATGAGGTTGTAGTAGGATGCTTACTGAGTGTTGATGAGTCACAGCATTTAGAAATGGTCGTTTTTGATTCAGAGAGAGATTTTTTTCTTTGTACTTCTCATTCAGGATCTTGATTGTGGTCATTGGAAACTGCTTCCAGAGAACAGGCATGAAGCTGGAGGAAGTGTATTATGTGTATAAACTAAATGAAGATGTTCTTTTGCCATACCAGTCAAAGTTGTCAATGTCAAGGAAATAACATCAGCAAATCAGAGAGATTTTCATGATAATTAATTTCTTTTTGTTGTTGTTATTTTTTTTTTACTTTACAATACTGTATTGGTTTTGCCATACATTGACATGAATCCACCACGGGTGTACATGAGTTCCCAATCCTGAACTCCCCTCCCACCACCCTCCCCATATCATCTCTCTGGGTCATCCCAGTGCACCAGCCCCAAGTATCCTGTATTGAACCTAGACTGGCGATTCATTTCTTACATGATAGTATACGTGTTTCAATGCCATTCTCCCAAATCATCCCACCATCTCCCTCTCCCACAGAGTCCAAAAGTCTGTTCTACACATCTGTGTCTCTTTTGCTGTCTCGCATACAGCGATATCATTATCATCTTTCTAAATTCCATATATATGTGTTAGTACATGGTATCGGTGTTTTTCTTTCTGGCTTACTTCATTCTGTATAATCGGCTCCAGTTCCATCCACCTCATTAGAACTGATTCAAATGTGTTCTTTTAAATGGCTGAGTAATACTCCATTGTGTATATGTACCACAGCTTCCTTATCCATCATCTGCTGATGGACATCTAGGTTGCTTCCATGTCCTGGCTATTATAAACAGTGCTGCGATGAATATTGGGGTACACGTGTCTCTTTCAATTCTGGTTTCCTTGGTGTGTATGCCCAGCAGTGGGATTGCTGGGTTAATTAATTTCTTAGACAAAGCTTAGTTAAAGATTAACTTTTCAGTGATTCTATTTTTAAACTGAAGAGATTCTTTCAACTGTTTTAAGTAATACTGATTCTTGGGGGTGGGGAAAAAAGAAAACAAAACAACCGCAATCTTTAAGTATCTTTCTTAAACTCCACAACCTTGCTTTCCAGAACCTACAGTTTTTTCACTTTATTATTATTATTTAGAAAACTTTTGGATCTACAGTAAAATTGAGAGAGCAGTATAAAGATTTTCCACATAACCCCTGCTCCCAACTTGCATAACTTTCCACATTACCAACATCATTCACCAAAATGGCACTTTTTTTTTTTTTAAACCAAAGATGAACCTACATTGCCACATCATAATCACTCAAAATCCATAGTTTACCTTTGGGTTCACACTTGGTGTTGAACCATTCATTCTTTGTACTTGATCTTAGTGTGAAAGCTTCAAATTTCTCAATATTAAATGTGATATTAGCTCTAGGGTTTTTGTAGATAGTCTTTATCAAGTTGAGAAAGTTCCCCTTTGTTCCTAGTTTACTAAAACTTTTTATTATGAATGGATGTTGGATTTTTCAAACATTTTTCTGCTTATTTTGAAATGTTATTTTTTTAAAAAATATATTGATGTGATGGATTACTTTAATTGATTTTTGAATATTGAGCCAACCTTGCATACCTGGGATATACCCTACTTGATTTTGGCATATTATTTACTCATCAGTTTGTTATTTGACAGCTTCTACAGTTTTGTCTCCTTTTTTTGCAATTTTTAAAAGACATGTTCAGATATATCTGACCCTAATTTCAGTGGTGTTTCAGTGGCTCAGGCTATAAAAACCACCGAGTTATTGTTGAAGATTTGCCTGCTATATTCATTGAAGGTAGCACAGTTGTGACTAGTAAAGACCCACAAAAAAGATGAAAAACATTAAGTTGTATTAATAAATTGTGTTTGATATTATTGAGGACAAGAAACAAAAAGTGCTTCTAAATGGATGGTCTAGGCAATTTAGTTTTTTATCATCATACTTGCATCTGAAATAGAATATCTTAAGAAGACATTCTTCAGCACAGAAAAGAATGGTGCATATAAAATGAACCATTAGTGTACTGTTGTTACATTGTTTTTCTTCCACGAAGTTTATGTAGTTTCAGTGGTATGAGGTTATTTTCTTTTGTGAATTTTATTCCTCTTTAAAATAGGTTATTTTGTCTAAGAGGTCTGAAAGCTAGATAAATGATGTGTCCACAAAACACCTACTTAATTCTCAGAGCAATGAACTCCCTTGAAACACAAGATTTTTCTCATATGATCCATTTTGTGTGTGAGAATTACTAAAGTTGATTTCAAGATAATCTCAATAATCTATTTTTAGTCCTGGATAAAATGTGTATTCCCATTGCAAAATCAAAATCTGCTGCTTATTATGCTAATGTGATATTTACAAAAGCCATTACCATGGTTTCCTGCCCAAAGTCCCTCAAAGCCTTAAGACCTGGTCAATGAAACATTAAACTCAAACACATGCAACTTTTAATTTTTTAAGAGGTTTTCTTAAATAATATATAAAGGGCTCAAGGAGAAAAATTTTGGTCATATACTTGTAGCAAATGTATTAACTACAGGAAAAGATTCAAATAATAACTATGATTGATTTCTAGATATTTAGTTACTAGATGTCTAGATGTTTGGTGACTGACAGAGTCTTTAATCCAGACATTTCCTTCATAATTCTTTTATAATTAACAGTAGTTGAGCAAAAACTTTCACTTTCTATCCAGAAATTCTTTCCTTTGTGGTAATAGTCTAAAGCCTGAGTTTTGTTCAATATCCTAGGTTGTCAAAGTTTGCAGTAATTCGGAGATCTTATATAGAACGGTTAGCTTCCCAGGTGGCTCAGTGGTAAAAAAAATCCACCTGCCAAAGATGGAGGTGCAAGAGACGTGGGTTCAATCCCTGGATCAGGAAGATCTCTTGGAGTAGGCAATGGCAACCCCCTCCAGCATTCTCTCCTGGAGAATTCCATGGACAGAGAAGCCTGGAGGGCTACAGTCCAGGGGTCACAAAGAGTCAACTGAGTGACTAACACTTTGACTTTCACCCATTAAACAGGTACTTATGAGGCAACAGCTATGTGCTATGTACAGAAATTCCACAGTAAAAAACCTACAATGTTTTTCCCTGTCTTCATGAAGAGGAGAAAGAGCATTAAATACTAAATTTACAATTAGTATTTTAATTACAGTTCTTATAAGCTTAAAAGATCAATGGGTAAAGACTCAAGTGCATTATATGAAAGAGCATATATTGTAGAGAACTGGTCTTGTTGGGAGAAAAGAATTTACTTCATGAAAAAAATTTCAGCTGAGATCTAGAGGATACACAGGCATAAGGAGAGGGATGGGAAGACAGAGGAAATAAAATGCATGAGAATTCAGAGTATAAATGAGCCTGGCTTTGCAAAGATATCAGGAAAGGGGTGTGGTTGGAGAGAGAGGACCCAGGATATGATGAGCAGAATGAGGCTGGTGGACAGTGGGCCAGATAATGCAGGAGTCTGTGAGCTGTTTTAATGATTTGGGGAAATATTAAAAAAATTTTAGAGTTTTAAGTCACAAAGTAAGTAATGTGATGGGAATGTGGAGATAGAGCCATTCTTTTTTAAACTGAAGTATAGCTGACTTACACTATTATATTAGTTTCAGTTATACCACATAGTAATTAGATGTTTATATAAATTATGTTCTATATGAAGTTATTATAAAGTATTGACTATATATTCCGTGCTTTACAGTTTATCCTCGCAACTTAGCTTTGTTTTTCAAAAATGTTTATTGAAATATAGTTGATTTACAATGTTGTATTAGTTTCAATTGTAAAGCAAAGTGATTATACAATTATACATTATTCAATTATACATACATACATATATATATTCTTTTTTACATTCTCTTCCAGTATAGGTCATTATAAGATATTGAGTATATGCTCAATATCTTGTAACTTATTTATTTTATACTAGAATTTGTACCTCTTAGCCCCCTTTATTTGGGGGGG
>SJYQ01002254.1:897052-927877 GCA_006410935.1 Redunca redunca
TACACAGAGACACAGCGAGTGAGGAAACGGAAACAGGGAGCACAGACGATTCAACCATGAAAGACCGGGAAAAGGAACAGCTGGAGAAGGAAGGATTAGGGAGGAGGGAAGCCACACTGAGCTGTAAAGGACAGACCAGAGGAGAATAAGGTCAGTCTAAACAGGGACTGAGCTTGAGAGGTGCAGGGGTGTCTCTCTGCTCTGCAGAAGAGAAGAAATTAAGGACGAGGAAAAATGTAGCAAGTCTATAGGCTAGGCCACAGGAATTTGACAAAATTCCTGGGTAAATACTTTCCTCTTACAAACATCCACCCCAAATCAGGAACACTTTCAAATTCCCATTACGTAGTCCTTAAACTTCTCTGAATCTTCTTCCAGGACAAGGCAAAAGACATCTAACCAGTATTCCTCATTCCTTTCACTCCAGCTGACCCAGCAAGATCTCACTTTCACTCTCCCTTATCATAAGTTAGAAAAGGTCATTTTGGGCATCTAATGAAAACAGAAAGGGGAAATATCACTCTAGTATCTTCCAGAGATAAAGCCCTAACATAAGTTCTTGGTGGGGAAGGTTATCACCTTATCCAAAGCTCACAGTGGATTTGCTTGTTTAGGCTCAGGATTATAAATTTGGTACCAAGAAAATCTCATGCTTCTGCAAGGAGTACAGGGCATAAATGTGACCAGAACAGACAAAATGGACACTTTAGACTTTACTTTTTCTTGCCTCTGCATAGAAGCCAAGGTTTGGATCACCTTTTAAAGGGAGATTACAATTCCTTTACGGATTAATTCAGCTGAAATGTCAAAGAGCTGTGTGGGGAGGATTTTTTCAGCACCTCGACTCAAAAGAGAGGAAACATTATTTAAGTAGGTTCATATTGCATGTCTGGAGGTTAGGGAGCTTTAAGGTTTAAAGAGTCAATGATGCTTCCAGGAAATGCCAGACTTTAAAAGATTTTCTAATTTTCTGTTCTCTCTCCAGAAGGGATTCTTGCCCTTTTCCCACCATGATGAATCAGATAATGTCTGGATCTGAACCACATTCCCAGGGACATCCCCCTGGCTGTGTCATGGACACATTTGCTATGACAGCCATTTCTTTCATACTCCAGAGAGACTGTCATTGTTCAAGAGAGAGTGATGTATTAATATATTAACTTAATATAAGCCTTAATGTGGGCTCTAAATAGCATATATTATGTTTTATGTTATATATGTGTTCTATATATATATATATATATATATTCAAATTATATATATTTTTTTGTTTTGTTCTCATACAAGTTTCAGGCATACAGCATTATAATTCAACATCTGTACATACTCCAGAGTGATCAACACCTCAATTCTGGTTACCATCCATCAGCATACAGTTGACACCCTTCACCCATGTCGCCCACTCCAACCCCTCCCACACAGGTAACCACTAATCTAATCACTGTATTATTTTGTCTGTTTGTTTTGTTGGTTTTTTTCCTAGTTTAATTTTTTGAATTTTACAGTGCTTTGCAATTTGCAAAAGTTTCACACATGTGATTTCATTTAATCCCATAATCATCCTTTTTAAAAATCCCCTACTGGGGCTTTCCTGGTGGCTCAGCAGTAAATCTGCCTGCAATGCAGGAGATGCTGTTTCAATCCCTGGGTCAGGAAGATCCCCTGGAGAAGGAAATGGCAACCCACTTCCAGTAGTCTTGCCTGGGAAATCCCATGATCAGAGGAGCCTGGCAGGCTATCGTCCATGGGGTTGCAAAAGAGTCAGACAAGACTTAGGGACTAAACAACAACAACTTCTATTATATATTGGCCCTATCTCCGTCTCTCCAGTGGTAACTGTAGGATCGTATTATTCAATAAGACAGTGAGTGCAGAATGCTTAATACGGAGCCTGGCAGACAGCAAATCCTTGCTAAATGGTTTAATTCTGAAGAAGAGACAAATGTCTTGGGAAAGGCATCTACAGCAGGCCAATAACACTGCAGAATTTTTCTTACACATAGAATTATTTCACTGCCCTCACAGCAACATTTTATATCTTATTTCTAAATCAGTATCCAACAGTAAATTTTACAGTAATTCTACATATTTTTAAATGGAAGTAATTTTGTGTCCAGGCACATTTATATTCCAGGGCTAACCAATAAAAATATGATGTGAGCTGCACATTTAAATCACATATGTATTTTTAAATTTACTAGTAGCTGAGAATGCCTTGGTGGTCCAGTGGTTATGACTTGGTGCTTTCACTGCTCAGTCCCTGGTTGGGGAACCAAGATGCTGCAAGCCCCGTGGCACGGCCACACACTCTCGCACATACACATGTACACACAACCAGTGAAGTTAACTTTAATAATATATTTAAATATTCTCATTTCAACATGCAGTTAATATGAAAGGAGTACTAACAAGGTATTTACATTCTTTCCTTCATACCAAGAATTCAAAATCTGGTGTGAATTTTATTTATAGCATTTCTCAATGTGGGGGAGCCATTTTTCAAGAGTTCAACAGCCACAGGTGGCTCACGGCTGTATTTTTCAATTATGCAGATTTACAATTCACTTAAATTCTCATTAAATTTTCTTTACAATCAAGGGTATTACTTTCCTAATTTTACAGATGTGGAAGCTGAGTATATCTAGGTTAAGTCAACCGGCCTAAGTCACATTCATGGTGGAATAAGTCATAGCACCAGGTGTCAAACTCAGGGAATCTGACTTGAAACCCTGTTCCTTAATCACTGTGCCATATGCCTTGCAAGTGCTTGGAGACTTAAGTTCTTATGCTTTCAAAAAGACCTTGAAACATGATGCTAAATGAAAGAAGCCAATTGTAAGAGGTCACATATTGTATGATTGTATAAATATTTACATGTATAAATACAATACATTTATACAATACAATTAATGTATTGTATGAATATAATACATTACATGTATTTATGTGAAATGTCCAGGATAGGCAAATCCATAGAGATAGAAAGTAGACCAGTGGTTGTCAGAGACTATGGTGAAAAGGGAATGGGGTTGACTGCTAACGGGTATTGAATTTCTCTATGGGGAGATAAAAATGTCTTAGAATTAGATGATAATAATGGCTGTGGTGTTGGAGAAGACTCTTGAGAGTCCCTTGGACTGCAAGGAGATCCAACCAGTCCATTCTGAAGGAGATCAGCCCTGGGTGTTCTTTGGAAGGAATGATGCTAAAGCTGAAACTCCAGTACTTTGGCCACCTCATATAAAGAGCTGACTCATTGGAAAAGACTCTGATGCTGGGAGAGACTGGGGGCAGGAGGAGAAGGGGATGGCAGAGGAAGAGATGGCTGGATGGCATCACGGACTTGATGGACGTGAGTCTGAGTGCACTCCGGGAGTTGGTGATGGACAGGGAGGCCTGGCGTGCTGCGATTCATGGGGTCGCAAAGAGTCGGACACGACTGAGTGACTGAACTGAACTGAACTGAATGGCTATACAACTTTGCTAATATATTAAAAATTAATGAATTGAACACTTCATAAGGATAAATTTTATGGCATGTGAATTATATCTCAATAAAACTGTTATCAAAAAGGAAAAAAGAGATCCTGAAAACCTGAGAAAGTCATTGTGAATTCTTCCCTTTTCTCTTCCCTGCCTCTTCCTGACTTCGGGCTCTTCCGGACATCCTCGGCTTTCTGCGGCTCACAGCTACATCACTCCAGTTTCCGCCCCTGTTGTCCCATGTCCCTCCTCCCTCTATGCGTGTGCCTCTGTCTATTGTCTCCTCTTCTTAAAGGGAGGCCAGTAGAGTGGACTTCAGGCTCATCTAATTCAGTATGACTTCATCTTACATCTGCAAAGACATTCTATTTCCAAATGGTGTCACATTCTGAGATTCTGGGTGGACATGAACTTTGAGGGGACACTGCTCAACCCAGTATGAGTCTACTTGTATCAGATGCTTTGTTGGGTACTAGGAATGTAACGGTGAATAAGATGCACATAGTCCCTGCTCTCTAAAAGCTACCAGTGAGGCATGGAGACAGAAGACAGACATCTGTCAAATAACTGCCGAGAAGCTTTCCTGGGTGATACGCGTCTAAACAGAGGTGAGAGGCAGGAGGAGGAATTCAGGCTCATGTTTTAGGAAGCGAACTCTCTGATAGCTGAGACCAATTCTATTCACCTCTGAAGTCGTTGTGCCCGGTACATGGTTGATGCTCAGAGACTGGCTGCTGAATGAAAAATAGGACTCACCTCATTACAGAAGTGAAGTCAGAATAGTCTGACAAGAAGGTCAAAGACTTGCCATGAGGTTATTCACGGTGACTAAAGAAAAGACCACTTATTTCTAAGCAGAGAATATGTCGCATGTATGTATTAGTCGCTCAGTCATGTCTGACTCTTTTGACCCCGTGGACTGTAGCCTGCCAGGCTCCTCTGTCCATAGGATTCTCCAGGCAAGAATACTGGAGTGGGCAGCCATTCCCTTCTCCAGGGAATCTTCCGGACCCAAGGGTTGAACCCGGGTCTCCTGCACTGCAGACAGATTCTTTACTGTCTGAGCCACCGGGAAGAGAAAATGTCATGCTTTGAACTAAATTTTGTAGACAAATATATCTTTTTCACTTTACCTCAGTTTCAGCATCACTTCCTTGTACCATTTCTGATGGTCTTGAATTTCTTAGTGATCACTGAGAATAGTTATATAGCTCATTATATTGCTAATAGTAAAATCGAGTTGTATTTAATAATCTGCTTTCTGTTTTATGAATTTTTTAATGTATTCTTATATATTCACAATTTCAGTATGTTTCAGAATTACCATCATTTGGAATATTCAAATTTAACTATTGGCTGTTAGGTGCTGTAAGCAATGAGAAAAATTTGACAATTGAGAACCTTAACTCTTATCTAAAGGCAGGCAGAACAAAGTGTAGCTATAGAGTTGCCATAGTAGGGAAAGAATAGTTCCCCTTGTTAGCAAGGAGAGAAGGACATTTTGTTGCTTTTGTGGTTACATGGTGTCCTTGTTTTTGTCTGCGTTCATGGATGATTCCAGAATGGTCTTAGGGCCTCATTCCATCATGGTCATGGTATGACCTCATCTGTTGTTGAAATTCTGTGAAATTGTTTCTGTTTATAGAGAACAGTGTGGGTTGTTAGCAGCTGTTAGCTGTCAGAGCCTTCATTTGGTTCTCATTGCAGGGACATTTTGCCCCCGTTTGCTCTGTTTCCCTCCCACCCTATTAGGAAGACATTTTTATTAAGTCCTTGTTTATTCTGCTAGTATTTCTTTTTTCTTTTACAAGTATAATCATGTATATTAGCATGAATTAGCAAAAAAATAGTGGTACATTAACATACTGTTCTACACCTTGCTTGCTTCTTGTATCAATACACAGAGAAAATCTTCCAGAGGAGTACACAGAAATCTCTTTCATGCGTTTTTATGGGTGTATAGTACTCCATTGTCTAACTGGATAATAGTAATTAAAGAATTTTGGCATCTTAACAACAAATGCCTTGTGCTTCTGAAATAATATGATGTGAATGACTGTTTATTTGTGAAACTCTGAGCTTACATTTCAAAGCATTTGCTGTATTGACCAGAATCAGGACAAATGTGATAAACACTCTGGTATAACTGGATTTTATTCTTGGGTCCACCTTCAATTTTCTTGGCAGGTCAATTAATCTCTCTGGGCCTCAGTTTTCCTATCTGTTAAAACAAGGAATTGACAAATATTTGAAGGCCAGTCAATTTCCACCCTTTGATCCTATTCTCATAGCTGAAGAAGAGTAGTTTGAAGGTAGATGTTTAACAACTCACTTTCCAGAAGAAGCAAAGCCCTGATTTGTAGCATTTGCTGATTACCATGGGTAAAATGTTCCCACTAGGGCCAGTTTCAAGACGCTAATGATTTAACAACCAGTGAGCAAAATTTCTGAAAATTTGCAATCAACTCTTGGAGCTGACAAGAGTCTGATTTCAGCGGACAGCAGGGAAAGCTTCTTAAAATAAGGCACACTGAGATATAAGTATCACACACAGACAGTATAATCTTCTCAGATAGAAGGTATATCCTAAAAGTTTAAGTTATGTCACACTTAGATTGAAAAAAAGAAAACTAAAGAACAGTATTTTCTGAATCTATTACCTGTAGCATTTCCTAAAGCTCTCATTAGTTTTGCAATACAGAAGGAATGTTAAGGAACAAACAGAAACTCACTTTAAAAATTTGATATATTTACCCAATGTTTTAAGAAAGCTTACTTCACTGGGTCAACATTTACTAAGTATACTATCTAATTCTGATCTTAACTATGGTTGCACCTTCTAATCAGAATTTCTGAAATTACTGGCCCCAACCAAAACTAAGTGAAAGTGAAAGTCGCTTAGTAGCATCCAACTCTTTGTGACCCCATGGACTACAGACCATGGAATTCTCCATGCCAGAATACTGGAATGGATAGCCTTTCCCTTCTCCAGCAGACCTTCCCGACCCAGGGATTGAACCACGGTCTCCCGCACTACAGGCAGGTTTTTAACCTGCTGAGCCACAAGGGAAGTGCAAGAATGCCTGTGCTTGTGGGCAGCTTATCCCTTCTCCAGTGGATCTTCCTGACCCAGGAGTTGAACTGGGGTCTCTGGCATTGCAGGCAGATTCTTTACCAACTGAGCTATCAGGGAAGCATAACTAATTGAGTCAGAATTTCTGAAGGATGGTGCTCAGATACTTATTTGTTTTAAAGAGTTTTCCAGATGCCACCAACGTTAATGATAACTAGTCACTGGGTAACTTAGGGGTTCCCTGGTTGCTCAGCTGGTAAAGAATCCACCTGCAATGAGGGAGACCCTGGTTCAATTCCTGGGTGGGGAAGATCGCCTGCAGAAGGGGTAGGCTACCCGTTCCAGTATTCTTGGGCTTCCCTATGGCTTAGCTGATAAAGAATCCACCTGCAATGAGGGAGACCTGGGTTTGGTCCCTGGGTTGGGAAGATCCACTGGAAAAGGGAAAGGCCACCCACTCCAGTATTCTAGCCTGGAGAATTCCATGGACTGTATAGTCGATGGGGTTGCAAAGAGTCGGACACAATAGAGCGAACTTCACTTTCACTTTCAAAAGTCTTCTCTATGTAAAATTTGCATTTGTTTTGTTTTAAAGAAAGGTCATCTTACTTCTTTTGTGCTGGGTCGGAGAAACAGCAGACTATCCCAGCACACAAGAAATTAATTACCTTGGAGGACCTACCAGTTAATTGGTTGCCACAGAGACAAAAGCTATATATCCCAAATTTTCCAGAATGGTCTCTATTTTGTCAAATCTTTTTTTTTTTTTAAATAATGATCATTCATAAAAATGCAAATATAAGTGTGACTTTATTACTTTTCTGTATGCATTAATATATACCCAGAAAAAAACAATACTTTACTGAATAGTGAAAACTTGTCTTTATTAAGAAAATTTAAGGATTGGTATAATTTGAGAAATTAGTTCAAAAAAAAAAGTTAAATCCAAGGTACTTTGAAATCCTGTTGGAAAAACTGGAAAACCAACTTTATTAGAATCCCACTGGCGCTTGAAGAATGGTGCTGCTGTGTCTAGTGTAAGTTAAAGTTAAGTCCAACATGAGAGGCACAATAGCACATATCCAAGATTTCAGTACAATTTCTGTCCTATTTGGCTTACTTTCAGTCTTATAAAGAAAACCAACATAGAGCTACAGTTCGATTCAGTTCAGTTGCTCAGTCGTGTACAACTCTTTGTGACCACATGGACCACAGCACACCAGGCCTCCCTGTCCATCACCAACTCCTGGAGTTTACCCAAACTCGTGTCCATTGAGTCGGTGATGCCATCCAACCATCAAATCCTCTGTCATCCCCTTCTCCTCTTGCCCTCAATATTTCCAAGCATCAGGGTCTTTTCAAATGAGTCAGCTCGTTGCATCAGGTGGCTGAAGTACTGGAGTTTCAACTTCAGCATCAGTCCTTCCAATGAACGCCCAGAACTGATCTCCTTTAGGATGGACTGGTTGGATCTCCTTGCAGTCTAAGGGACTCTCAAGAGTCTTCTCCAACACCACAGTTCAAAAGCATCAATTTTATAAACAAAGTGCTCAGCTTTGTTTATAGTCCAACTCTCACATCCATACATGACCACTGGAAAAACCACAGCCTTGACTAGATGGACCTTTGTTGGCAAAGTAATGTCTCTGCTCTTTAATATGCTGTCTAAGTTGGTCATAACTTTCCTTCCAAGAAGTAAGCGTCTTTTAATTTCATGGCTGCAGTCACCATCTGCAGTGATTTTGGAGCCCCCCAAAATAAAGTCAGCCACTGTTTCCCCATCTATTTGCCATGAAGTGATGGGACCAGATGCCATGATCTTTGTTTTCTGAATGTTGAGCTTTAAGCCAACTTTTTCACGCTCCTCTTTCATTTTCATTGCTGGAGTGGTGAGCAGCCAAGAGGAGATACCTCTCCTCCACGTCCAAGGTAAGAGAAACCCTAGTAAGACAGTAGGTGCTGAGAGAGAGCATCAGAGGGCAGACAGACCGAAATCACAATCACATGAAAACCAACCAATCAAATCACATGGACCACAGCTTTGTCTAACTCAGTGAAACTAAGCCATGTGATGTAGGGCCACCCAAGATGGACAGGTCATAGTAAAGAATTCTGACAAAACGTGGTCTACTGGAGAAGGGAATAGCAAACCACTTCAGTATTCTTGCCTTGAGAACTCCATGAACAGTATGATAGAGCTACAACACATCTCTAAAACTTGAGTATTATTGATTAGCAAAAATGATATGTTTTTCCTTAAAAAAAGACATGTTTACCCTCATTATTTGAAGAGGTTTTCAGTTATTCACACAACTGGAGTTTAGTTTGATAGCAAAGTGCCAGTGTTGGTTTTTCAGTTTTGACAGTGTTCCATAGTCATTCATGTAACATTCTATCATTAAGAGAAACTATTGTGTATATGTAGGGGTGGGGAGAGTACATGAGCTCTCTGTATTGTCTTTGCATTTTTTTTGTAATCTTACAATTAGTCTAAAATAAAGAGCTTATTAATAAATAACTTGTATTATTAATTGTAATGGATTAATTAATTGGCTATAATGGATACTGATATGTGGCTATCCTAATTGTATTAGGTTGACAATGGACATCATCTGGTTAAATCTGGGGTATCTGCCTTTATTTTGGGATTTCATACTGAATCTTAAGTGTTTTCTAATGAATAATCCAAACATGCAGTTTTAGGACAGTTTTAAATCCTATGTTGCATCATCTATAACATTAGAAATGTCATAACTTTCACTTTTGAACAATTCATTGTGGATATTTGTGTCAGTATTAGCTATCTTTGAAGTACTGAATTTCTTAGATAATTTTTTATTGAAGAATAGTTGCTGTACAATATAGATGACAGGTGTACAATATGGTGACTCACAATTTTTAAAGGTTATACTCTATTTATAGTTATTATAAAATACTGGCTATATTTCCTATGTTGTATAATATATGCTTGTAGCTTAATTTTTCCTCTTCATGGGTCACAGACATTGCTTCTCCCCCTTCCCTCTCTCTATATCTGTGAGAATTACAGTTTCTTTACTCAAATATCTGATACACTAATATTGTATATAATTTACTAGAGGTCTACTATTTCCATACAATTCTTTTATTAAGCCAATTCCTATTGATATTTGGGTGACAAAATTGCAATAAACTCTCATTTGATCTCATTAAAAAATCTGTTCATGTTTCTCTTCAACTTTTCAGGGCAAACAGCACTTAAAAATCAACCTGTATGTAATTGTGCCATTTGTGCCAACATGGATGGACTTGGAGGGTAGTATGTTAAGTGAAATAAGTCAGAAAGAGGAAGGCGAATACGGTATGATATCACTTGTGTGTGGAATCTAAAAAATAGAACAAACTATTGAATATAACACAGAAGAAGCAGATTTGCAGATACAGTGGTCAAACTCATGGTTACCAGTGGGGAGAGACAAGAGGGGCAACATAGAGGTGGGGAATTAAGAGGTTCGAACAATTAAGCATAAAACAAACTACAAAGATATATCATGCAACATGGGGAAACTATTTCTTATAATAACTGTAAATGGAGCATAACCCTTAAACATTGTATATCACTATATTATACACCTGCTATTATATAATATTGTATTTTATACTTCCATTAAAAACAAATACTGTTTCACTTTAAAAAACATCTGTGCTTCAGAAGGTTGAAATATCTCCTGGTACTTACAACCTCCTAAACTGGTAGGGAAATTTAGGATGTGTTAGTGATTTACCTTAATTTCTGCAAGTGTTAACTAAAGTTTATTTTATAATTCATATTTAGCATAAAATGATATTATGTCTAGAAAAGCCCTAGGCACATAGTAAGTGCTTAACATATGTTTGTTAGATAAAGAAATAAGTTAAATAGTTAAAAGGAATATTCTTCCTATCTAGCTGCTTTTATTTTGTTTTCACTTTGCTTGAACATATAGATCTGGTCCTTTTCCAGGAGAGTTTGTCTCTAGGTGTACATTTATCAAAGTCTCCTTTACAGGGCTATCCAGTTGAGCATGTGACATATCACTATTATACAACTTTCTGATCAGAGAACCAATTTGGCTTATGTCTAGCTCAGAATTTAGACCTGTATGAGTTTTATGCTTTCTTGGTTTTCTTTCTTTTGATCTGGGCTTCAGGACTAACTCTGTAAACATTGAGTTAAATATAGCTTCCACTTCACAATATATGAGAGATAAAATGTTGAGATTCTTAATACATAAGGAATTTAAAAATCAATGAAAAGGGCATTCCCAGGCAAAATGGAGGGACAGGAACTGGATTTACACTCCAACCTGGAACAACTGAAATACTGGAAGAAGTACATGAAACCAAGCTTTTTAAGACTCAGTTCAGTTTAGTCGCTCAGTCGTGTCCGACTCTTTGCGACCCCATGAATCGCAGCACGCCAGGCCTCCCTGTCCATCACCAACTCCCGGAGTGCACTCAGACTCACGTCCATCGAGTCAGTGATGCCATCCAGCCATCTCATCCTCTGCCATCCCCTTCTCCTCCTGCCCCCAGTCTCTCCCAGCATCAGAGTCTTTTCCAATGAGTCAACTCTTTGCAAGAGGTGGCCAAAGTACTGGAGTTTCAGCTTTAGCATCATTCCTTCCAAAGAAATCCCAGGGCTGATCTCCTTCAGAATGGACTGGTTGGATGTCCTTGCAGTCCAAGGGACTCTCAAGAGTCTTCTCCAACACCACAGTTCAAACGCATCAATTCTTCGGTGCTCAGCCTTCTTCACAGTCCAACTCTCACATCCATACATGACCACAGGAAAATCCATAACCTTGACTAGACGGACCTTAGTTGGCAAAGTAATGTCTCTACTTTTGAATATGCTATCTAGGTTGGTCATAACTTTTCTTCCAAGGAGTAAGTGTCTTTTAATTTCATGGCTGTAGTCACCATCTGCAGTGATTTTGACATCAGATAATAAAATAGCGTGATCCTAGGAAATGGGAAATAAAAGAGGCAAGGGCTGTGATGACCCCAAGTTACTGCATGGATAGAGGTTTTAGGAAGCAGGACAGGAAGGGAAACTAAGGCAGATGCCAACGATTACTGGAAGTGAGAAACCAGAGATAGGAGTCTGAGGAGGCCAACACGGCCAGAGTTTGCAGAACAGAGTCCTAGCAATGAGAGAGCAGCAGGGGAGAGCTCTAGAGATCCACGGAGGGGGCCCTGAGTCTTCAGCTGAGTCGGGCCATTCATGAGAGGAGATCACCTGAACCCAGACAAAGAACTGCCAACAAGCGACAGAGCAAACACTGGCTTGCTCTCATGTTCCCACTAGCAATGGTGGAAAATCTCATATCATTCATGGAGAGTTGGTAGAGTGCTTGGAAGGCTGTGCCTTGGTGAAAGGACTGGGTAAGATGAGCCCTCAATGGTAGGGGAAAGCGAGAGGTGGACTGACCATTGTTCTGGACCTACCTGATGAAATTTAAAAGCAAGGTCTGAAAGGATAAGAAACTGTTTTTAATTAATTTATTTGGCTGCACTAGGTCTCAGTTGTGGCATGTGGGATCTTTAGTTATGGCTTGCGGGATCTAGTGCCCAGACCAAGGATAGAACCCGGGACCCTCATGTTGAGAGTGCCGAGTCCCAGTCACTGGATCACCAGAGATGTCTAAAAACTGCTTTCAAGTACAGTAACTATATTTCAGACCAATGTTCAAAAATATTTATAGGAAGAAAAAACATCCAGCACCCCAAAAGTTAAAAATCACAATTTTTATTCATTGTAAGGAATGCTAAGTAGCAAGAAAATAGAACCTTAATGATAAAAAAATTAAAACTTTTATCTCAACCTGGAAGCAACCAGATGGCAGGGTTATTATGACTGTATTCTACATGTTCAAGAAACTAGAGAAAAGATTGCACCTGGGAGATACAAAGACATAAGGCATTTAAAAAGGTACAAATCAAACTTTTGGAAATAAAAACTACAGTGTCTGAGATGAGAACGATACTGATGAGATTCATAGAAGATTAGTTATTACCCTCTCCCAGAAAATTTAGTGTCATGGACTGAACTGTGTACCCCCAAATTTCTGGGTTGAAAGCCCAAACTCCCAGTGTGATGGTATTTGGAGATGAAGCATTTGGCAAGTAATTAGGGTCAAGTGAGGTCATGAGGTTGGAGCTCTCCTTATGAGATTAGGTTCTTTATAAAAAGAGAGAGATCACTCTGTTTGTATTATATAAAGACATAGCAAGGGACCTTCTCAAGCCAGGAAGGGGGCTTTCTTACAACTCAATATCAAAAATCCAAACAACCCAACAACAAAAAAATGAACAGAACATCTAAATAGACATTTCTGCAAAGAAGACATACAGATGACCAAAAGGCACATGAAGAGATGTTCAATATCGCTAATTACAAGAGAGATGCAAATCTAAACCACAATGAGGTATCACCTCACACCAGTCAAAATGGCCATCATTAAAAAGTACATAAATAACAGGACTTCCCTTAGCGGTCCAGTGGTTAAGAACCTGCCTGCCAATGCAGGGGACATGGGTTTGGGAAGATTCCACATGTTTCGAGGCAACCAAGCCTGTGCACCTCAACTACTGAACCCACAGTCTAGAGCCCACGAGCCATAACTACTGAAGCCTGTGTGCTCTAGAGCCTGCACTCTGCAACAAGAGAAGCACCGCAAGGGGAAGATGGTGCGCTGAAACTAGAAAGTAGCCCCTGCTTGCTGCAACTGGAGAAAGCCTGTGCACAGCATCAAGACCCATACAGCACAAATAAATAAATAAACACATTTTCAAAAGGTATATAACTAACAAATCCTGGAGAGGGTGTGGAGAAAATGGAACCATCCCACACTCTTGGTAGGAATGTACATTGGTGCAATACCCTAGGATCCTGCAATCCCATTCCTAGACATATACCCAGAGAAAACTAATTTGAAGAGATATATGCACCCCAATATTCATAGTAGCACCATTCACAATAGCCAAGACACAGAAACAAGCTAAATATCCACCAACAGATGGATGCATAAAGATATGGCATATGGATTCAATGGAATATTACTCAGCTATGAAATGGAATGAAATAATGCCATTTGCAGCAAACTGGATGGATTACTGGAAACTCCAGAATACTGGAGTGGGTAGCCTATCCCTTCTCCAGTAGATCTTCCTCACCCAGGAATCGAACCGGGGTCGGCCACATTGCAGGCAGATTCTTTACCAACCGAGCTATCAGAGAAGCCCATTTTATATTAATAATCAAGTCTATTTGGAGAGCATGTCAACATCTCTGTTGTTTTGCTGTTTTTAATGTTCAGTCAGTAGTGCTGGTACAAGCTGATAATTGTAACAATAGGTTTTGATTTTTTTAAGAAACAATTATTGTAATGGAGCTTTATTTTCCAGAAGGAGAAGCAAAAGAATAGAAGCAGCAATATTAGAGGAAAAAGGGATTTTTTTTTTTTTTAAAGTCAGTGAACGGTCAGTAGGTAAGAAGCAGTTCCAGAATGAAACCAAATCCATTATCTGAATAATGTTTGCCATTTATTATGAGACATGTTTAATCCCAAACATCTGATTTAATTATTCCACTATGATAGAGATGATATGGCTATATCAATTATAAATCACTTATTGTTTTAAAGGAACTCACAGCGGAGCTTTCTAATGGGCCAAAGTGACTTCTCCACTTCGTAGATGGGTTATCTCTAACACAATGCCTGAAACTTAAAAGACAAAATGAAAGTTATCATAGAAACCTTTCTGTAGATGCTCTTTAAATACAGAAGTGCTGCTGCTGCTGCTACTAAGTCACTTCAGTCGAGACCGACTCTGTGTGGCCCCATAGACAGCAGCCCACCAGGCTCCCCCGTCCCTGGGATTCTCCAGGCAAGAACACTGGAGTGGGTTGCCATTTCCTTCTCCAATGCATGAAAGTGAAAAGCGAAAGTGAAGTTGATCAGTCGTGTCCTACCCTCAGTGACCCCTTGGACTGCAGCCTTCCAGGCTCCTCCTTCCATGGGGTTTTCCAGACAAGAGTACTGGAGTGGGGTGCCATTGCCTTCTCCACAGAAGTGCTAGTGGTCCCTATCATGTAGTTATTTGATTTCAAAATATTTAAACATATTTCAATACATATGCTTATATATAATTATAAAACGTTTCTCTTGGCAGTTTATTTTTTAAAATTAATCCTTAGAGCAATTAGTGGTGTCAAAGAATAGTTTATGTTAAGGAGCTGATATTAGTGAATATAATAGGCAGTAGATTAAAATAAAAGCAAAACAGGATAATGAGTCAATTCCTTTTAGTCTTTATAAAGGATTAAGCACTCTTACAATTGCTTTGTATATATTAATACACTTAATTCATGTGAAATGTGATGAAAGCTAAGGCATAGGAATACTGAAAAATCATCATCAAGATCACACAGCTAGGAAGAAAGATTTAATATTAAACTCAGAAATATTGTTCCTTTGACTGATTTTAAGCACTTCATTATGGCATCCAGGAATAAATAAATGATTCATTATTTTAAAAAAAGAAAAACAACAAAACAAAGTACTCCTACCTAAAGTCCATGCTTAGATATTACAATATTAAAGTGCTGTAACTTTTCTTGGTGTTTAGTCTTAGTGTCTATGTTAAGGCTGGTTTCAGTCTTCTTGCTTGGAAAATTCCATGGACGGAGGAACCTGGCAGGCTATAGTCTATGGGCTTGCAAAGAGTTGGACATGACGGCGTGACGGAGCACGCGCACATGCACACACACACACACACACACACAGCAAAAGTTTACTGACCACACCCTAACGTAGCACCCTGGTAAACCAGTATCAGTGCACAGTGCATCATTCACTTAGGCTCATAACAGTCCTGAACAATGTAGTGATCACTCAGCACCAAATTCAATGCAAGCTGAATTGGTAGAGGTGAGTAAGTGATAGCAAGCTTTAAAAAGCCGTAATGTAGAAACTGGAATTGGGACAAACTTGTGTCCATAGGAATTAGGATCACATTCTTAAGCCTTAGATGGTTGCATATGCAGCAGCCTGAAACTTTACACCGTCACACAATGACTCCACATTTCTGCCATTTTCACTTTTGGCTTATATAGTTTTGTGTTATTGTGAATAACACAACTAATTTAATTTACTCTAAATGTATCCTATAGCGAACATGTGTTACATTCTCTGGTTCAATTTTTATTTCCTTTTGAAAGTCATTTCTGCTTTGAAGCAGTAGACTATATTCATTCCATTGTGAGAAGAAAGTCAGTGGGGAAAATTCTGCTCTATAAAACCTTTCATCACAGTTAACTTCCATATATGTTCCAAATATTTAGGATTTTAAAAATATATTCTCCTTTCAAGCCCTTTATATAGATTTGTACAATGTTGAAGGTAGAAGAGAAGGAATGTGCATTCTCTCTGGTGAAGCAATTTAATGGTTCTGTTTTCAATTATTTTCATGGGATTTCCATAAAATAGTTGAATAAGAAGTGTTCTTGCCAGTTCTGGTGTCCAATCTTACTGAGTAATATCAGCATAGCTGGGCTCAATCTTATTTTTCCAGGATATGTAACTAATTCTCATTGCTGTTTCTATTGGCTGATATTTCTCTTCCTTAATCTGACTGTACATTTTATCTTCAAAAAATAGACCATTTTTCTATGAGACAGAAAAGTGGGTTTCTTTTTTAAAAATTTCCTTTCTGTATAGTCAAAACTAGACCTTTCAGACTGCCAAAATAGTTTGTTTCTTTCTTAAATCAATTTTGTTAGTTATACACTGGACTTGGAGTTGTTCTTTAAAGTTTGAACAGCTAATTCTGCATTCATAAATCCATCAAATATTAAGTGCTAAGAGTGTTAGTAGATAGCTAAGGTTGGAGCGTATTCATGTAGCTCAAAGTGAGGTTGAAGGAAAGATGCTGAAACTGCTTATTGGGAAACAAGGTATTTCTGAACTTTTGCAAAGGCACCCCCCCGCCACCAATTTCATCTTGGAAAAACATATTATAAAGCCAAGGTCGGTTTCTGAGGTTCGGACTGAATGCTGGCAGGCTTTGCTATAGTGGATTACTGTAAAGGTATAAATTACCTAGTTAAGATCAAGGATACACATGTATCTCTACTGTATCCTGGCAATTGTTTAGGTCATCAGAGCCCTTTGCAGTTTTCTGGTGCAGGACCTGATTCCTAAAACGTTTGCAATTTGTGTTTCATTACAAATTACACATTTTCCTTTCATCACAAAATATTTTATAAATTATGTGTGTAAATATTTTCCTCCTTATCTTTTTCTTTTCTGCTTTCCCCAGTCCTAGACTGAAACTGCCTTATATGTGTTCTCTTTGTGTGCTTTCTATTTATTAATATTTTTCTCTGGTAAGATTCCTTCAACTGGCTTGTCATGGAGTTGCTGACTAAAGCCATTTTTACAAATAGTTTTTAGTGGTATTTGAATATGGTTTGGGTGTGGAGAGCAATTATTGCTTGCTTGCTTGCTAAGTCGCATCAGCCATGTCCGACTCTGTGTGACCCCATAGACGGCAGCCCAACAGGCTCCTGTGTCCCTGGGATTCTCCAGGCAAGAACACTGGAGTGGGTTGCCATTTCCTTCTCCAAGGCATGAAAGTGAAAAGTGAAAGTGAAGTCACTCAGTCATGTCCGACTCCTAGCAACCCCACGGACTGTAGCCTACCAGGTTCCGCCGTCCGTGGGATTCTCCAGGCAAGAGTACTGGAGTGGGTTGCCATTGCCTTCTCCAGAGAGCAATTATAGGAATTGGAATTTTCACTAACATTGATTTCTTTGTATATGCAGTCCTGATATTTGAAAATGGAAAATATAGTACTTGTCAGGAGATGAGCTGGAGGAAGACAGGGAGTGGAAAAGTGGTAGAAGCCTTCTTTCACGACTGTGTCCATGAGTTACAAACATGTTTTCTAACCCTATTCACCTTCATATATCTTAGCAATTGAGGCTGAAGAATATAATAGTTAATCATCCCCCTTTCCTCACACTCAGAGGCACTGTTGAATTCGGGCTCACAGCATTCCCACCTGAACTCCTGCAACAGCCTGCTGACTGGTGTCCTTGCCCTATGGTCTTGCCCTGCAGCAAACCATCTCCTTCTTGTCACCAGGAAGATTTTGTTGTTCAGTCACTCAGCTGTGTCTGACTCTTTGTGATCCCATGGATTGTAGCACACCAAATTTCTCTAACCTTCACTATCTCCTGGAGTTTTTTCACACTCATGTCCATTGAGTTGGTGATGCCATCCAACCATCTCATCCTTGGCTGCCCTCTTCTCCTTTTGCTTCAGTTTTTCCCAGCATGAGGATCTTTTCCAATGAGTCGGCTCTTTGTATCAGGTGGCCAAAGTATTAGAGCTTCAGCCTCAGCATTAGTCCTTCCAATGAATATTCAGGGTAGATTTCATTTAAGATTTATTGGTTTGGTCTCTTTGTCCAAGGGACTCTCAAGACCCTTCTCTAACACCACAGTTCAAAAGTATCAATTCTTTGGTGCTCAGACTTCTTTATGGTTCAGCTCTCACATCCATACATGACTACTGGAAAAACTGTAGCTTTAACTATATGGACCTTTGTTGGGAAAGTGATGTCTCTGGTATTTAATATGCTTTGTAGGTTTGTCATAGTTTTTCTTCCAAGAAGCAAATGTCTTTTAATTTCATGGCTGTAGTCACCATCCACAGTGATTTTGGAGCCCAAGTAAATAAAATCTGTCACTGTTTCCACCTTTCTCCCATCTATTTGCCATGAAGCTATGGGACTAGATGCCATGATCTTCATTTTATAAATGCTGAGTTTTACTTGTAGCCAGTTGGATCATTTCCATGCTCTTGTATAAAAATTCTTCAAGGATGGGTCTTACCTTGGAAGAGTGAAAATGACCTCACTCATTTTAGGCAGTTCAGTTCAATTGCTTGGTCATGCCCAGTCTTTCTGACCCCATGGGCTGCAGCATGCCAGGTTTCCCTGTCCATCACCAACTCCTGGAGGTTGTTCAAACTCATGTCCATTGAGCCATTTATAGCATGTAAAATAGATAAAGACCAAGCTATTTTACAGGCTGTGATAACCAAAAAATTGGGCATGCAAAAGATACAGCCACTTACTTAAAATCCTTAGCTGAGAAGTAACTCTGATCATAGCAACTGATTACTTCTGATCACATGCCACTGGCTAGAACTTAATCACATGGTCACATTTGCAAAGGAGACTGGGAACTATAGGGTATTAATGGTATCTGGGCAAAGAAAATGAGAATGTATTTCAGGGGAGAGTTAGCCATCTATGTCACAGCACATAATTTTTTTTAAAACTGTTAATAATCACAATAAATACTCATTAATTCAGAATTTCTGTCACTAGAAGGAAAAAGAGAACTGACATTTATTGAACGTTGACCATGTTGCTTTCTAAAGAACATGAGGTAGAGTTCAGCACCCCTGGCTGTAGTGGCTAGTTATTGGTGTATGTATCCCAGGTTCTAGAATGCCACTTTGTCAAAAGCAAATACTGGCTGACCCCACCCATGCACAGGACTCAAGAGCCCTCAGCAGTCCATGGAGGTGCCTACCAGCACCTCACAACCCTACCAGCATGAGGATGAGGAGGGCAAGCTACACGATTTAGGGATGGTCAAGGGATGGCTTAAGGAGATGTTTACCATGTTTACCATGATTATTCTAGGAGGGAGACTTGATGTCACTCATGACTTCTTTCTCCTGAGTTTAGCAAACTGTCTAGCATACAGCAAAACCTGTTGAATTGAATTTTACAAAAATATGGAAATCGAAAAATATGTAAATGATAATATCAAGCGTTCATAAACTCACTCTTTTTTTCCTGCTTCCCCCCTCCCATACCTGTTCTGTTTCTTTTATTCCATTTTTTTCTGGTGTTATCCCTGATACTCTTCTGTTCTAACATTAACTAAAACAAACTTTTCAAGTTTACTTGAAGTTGAGGGTTACTATCTTTCAATGGTTGCCTGTCATTGACTTCTGGTTGGTTCTGTCCTTACCAGCAAGGCAATTCAGACAAGTTTATGATTTTCACACATTTCATTATGGATGACTAAGGATGGTTTTTCTGGGTTATTCCTTAAGGAGAGTATTCAAAATGAAAGGGGGAACTGAAACCCAAGTCATCAGCCCTCTAGGTAAGAAAGTTTTCTTTCAAATTTTAGAAAAGCATGTAGCAACTCATTCCTCCTCCTTATTATAAAAATAAATCATAGCCATTCAGAATCAAAATGCGGTTCAAAGACCCTGGTTGATCTCGGGGAACATTTGTATAGAAGTGAAAGAGTGAAGAATAGCCTCGTATCCTGGCAGGATTAGACAAGAATGTGTCTGGGTAAGGACCGGGGCGTTACAGAATCGAGAAGTCTTGTTAGGGTTGGCTTACTAGCCAGGTGAACCAGATCAACCCTGATGATCAATAAAGAGACAGGCAATGAAGCTAAATCAACCTTACATCCAGAAAGGAAGTAAGATTCTTCTAACTCAGACAATTAACAGTCACTTGGCAGCTATAGGGCTGACTTCAGTTTGACCTTAAAGATTGCCAAGATCTCATGCCTTGTTCCTTTTTTACCTACCCCTACATCAGTGAAACAGCAATGCATTTGTAATTTTGCCCTGGGTTTATTAGGTTAGGTCAGGAGGGGGCCGATTTCCAGGTCTACCAGGCTGCTAAGGATCCCAAATCCTGGTAAACATGATATATTTTTTCTTTCTTTCTTTTCTTTTCTTTCTTTCTTTTTTTTTGTGGCTGAACCACATAGTCTGTGAGATCTTAGTTTCCTGACCAGGGATTGAACCTCTGCCCCCTGCAGTAGAAGCATGGAGTCTCAACCTCTGGACTGCCAGGGAAATCTCCTTAAGCCATCCCTTGACCATCCCTAGATAGTGTAGCTTGCCCTCCTCGTCCTCATGCTGGTAGGGTTGTGAGTGGCACCTCCATGGACTGCTGAGGGCTCTTGAGTCCTGTCCATGGATGGGGTCAGCCAGTATTGCTTTTGACAAAGTGGCATTCTAGAACCTGGGATACATACACCAATAACTAGCCACTATGGCCAGAGGTGCTGAACTCTACTCATGTTCTTTAGAAAGCAACAGCCATATCTCATGACACTGAAACAATTCTCACGATAGGAGTCTCTGCTGTATTAAGTAGACTTTATCTATAGCAAATGTAATTTTCACAATAAGTCCTGGAACAATAGCTTTGAACTTCAATTGTTATTGTTTAGTTGCTAAGTTCTGTCCTGCTCTTGTGACCCCATGGACTGTAGTTTGCCAGGCTCCTCTGTCCATGGGATCTCTCAACCAAGAACACTGGAGTGAGTTGCCATTTTCTTCTCCAGGGGATCTTCCCAACCCAGGGATCGAACTCTAGTCTCCTGCATTGGCAGGAGGATTCTTTACCACCAAGCCACCAAGGAAGCTTTCAATATTGAATATTTATTTCCTTATTCTTGTCTAGGAATGATTCACCATCGGCTCAAGCAATTTATCAGCAAAATGCTAACATTTCTCTCTCATTTTTAAGGCAAGAATCTTATAGAAAAGCAGATCTGTATAAAGCTGGGTTCAACTTTTTCTCTGTCTATACCCTCTATGGGAAGCCTGGAGAGGGGTTGGAGTACTTCCTCTGGTTGAGAATCATCTAGAAAAGCCAGATCAAAAAAATGGAAAGGGCTAAACTCTGAACTCTACTCAGGGAACCAAGAGAGAATTTTGGAGGTGTCAACTTTTGCAGCAATTATAAACAGTTTTCTCTAAAGAGCTCAGAGTAAGAATGAGCTGTCAGTTCATTATTTCCCTTCACATTTCAAGTCACATATTTTCTTATAAATATTTAGATATTTCTTCACTATATAAATATTCTTCGTAACTCCACAACCAATTATTTCTGTCTCCGAGGTTTGTGGTAAACTTTCACTAGATAGACAGGTCACGCATTTCTCCAACTGTAGAACCATGAAGTTGAAACGTTCTCGTCCTCGCTATTTTGGACAGTCCCCTGGTGACCCTAGCCACCTAGTAAAGCTGAGTAAATTGTCCAGATTTGAAGTGGTTGGTGATAAAATCGGTCAAGGAATAATTAAGATGATATCACATCCGGGAAACCTCTTGCAAAAGAAAGTGCTTTTTAAAAGAAACACAAAAAGGGAATTTTCAAATACTATTTGACCAGTACCATTAAAATTTTTTAAAGCTAACAGGAAGGGCATCTGAAAATTGTTTACCCTAACTGTCTGAGAATGCATGTGGGATGAATGAGTCCTGATGTCCCCAAGAACTACCTCACCATGCTGGCAGGGGCCGACTCTGGCAACAGAGCCCTGGGCCTACGTCTAGTGGGTGGCTGTCACCCCTCTCTGACCTGGAGCAAAGATCTTTCTCCAATTTGTAAACTCTGGGGGGACTGCATCGTTTGTGTTTATCATTTCTGCCGACTCTTCCCCTGAGGATCAGTCTCTTTGCCTTCAGTTTTCAAAGATCACTCCAGGGAAGACCCTGAACAAAACAACAGGTAATCATTCATGTGGCATTAAATAAGCTTTCTTGCTCTTTGAGGAAAAAAAAGTCCCAAAGAACAAAAACCAGCTTTACATTCTTGAGGGTGTGTGCTCAGTTGAATCCAACTCTTTGCAACCCCATGGCCTATAGTCTACCAGGCTTCTCTGTCCATGGAATTTTCCAGGCAAGAATACTGGAGTGAGTTGCCATTCCCTTCTTCAGGGGATCTTCCTAACCCAAGGATCAAACCCAGGTATCCTGTATCTCCTGCATTGGCAGGTGGATTCTTTACTACTGAGTCACCTGGGAAGCCACAAAAACCACCGTGGTGCTTTTTAAATTTTCAAATTGCAAAAGTGAGGTCCTTCAAGATGGAAGTAAAAAAAAAAAAAAAAGAAGAAATCTGGAGATGAGGGTTCAATTCTTGGCTTTTGCTCTCACTAGTTGTGTGAATTTGGGCAAGCTGTCAGTCTTTTCTGAACCTCAGCTTCCTCATCTATAAAACTGAGTGCATGTGTGTCCAGCTCTTTGTGACCCCATGGACTGCAGCCCGCCAGACTCCTCTGTCCATGGGATCTCCAGGCAAGCATACTGGAGTGGGTTGTCATTCCCTTCTCCAGGGGAACTTCCCAACCCAGGGTTCGAACCCAAGTTTACTGCATTGCAGGCAGGTTCTTCACCACTGAGCCACCTGGGAAGATTACATCTATAAAATCAAGGGCTGTTAATGCTTATCCCACAATATTATGGTGGAGATGAAATGAGGTAGTCAGCCTATCACAGTGCCCAATCTGTATAGCTCCCATGTCTCTTCACGCTAGACTCTAAAGTTCACCTTGCATGGCTCTTCCTGAAACTATGTGAGTCCTCTTTCTTCCCTCACATTCATCTTGAATCGCAGAAAAAGAGAATATCTGAGAGTTAGACCTTAAAGAAGGCTGAGCACCAAAAACTGATGTTTTCAAATTGTGGTGCTGGAGGAGTCTTGAGAGTCCTTGGACAGCAATGAGATCAAACCAGTCAATCCCAAAGGAAATCAACCCTGAATATTCTCTGGAAGGACTAATGGTAAAGCTGAAGTTCCAATAATTTGGCTACCTGATGTGAAGAGTCGACTCTTTAGAAAAGACGTTGATGCTGGGAAAGATTAAGGGCAAGAGGAGAAGGGGGAGACAGAGGATGAGGTGGTTAGATAGCATCACTGACTTATGGACATGAGTTTGAGAAAACTCCAGGTGATAGTGAAGGACAGGGGAGCCACGTGTGCTGCAGTTCGTAGGGTTGCAAAGAGTTGGACACGACTTAGGGACTGAAGAACAAATATCTGAGCAGGAAAATATATACACTTTAAAAATGAAGGGCTAAGCTTCTCTTATATATTCTCTTTTGACCGTGAGATGTGACTCTGTGGAAAAACTAGATTTTATGGGCTATAAATCTGGCTCATAATTACTGAAGTTTCTTGAACTGGCTTCAAAAATAGAATTTATTTTTCCTCTATACATTTAAGCAATACCAACTTACATATTTTTTCTCCTCCACATTTTTGACTATCTTCTTTCTCTGCATGATTGAAATTTTTGCTCAAACAGATGCCAGATTGTTACAAATCTAATAAATTTATCATGAATTATCTCACTTCTATCAAGGATTGAGCAAGCTCATCACCAATCAACCACCAGACTTCAGAAAAGTCATTATTAGGGAAGATATACACTTCCCCACCTTGTCCCAACAAAAAGAATGTGTAAGTGGCTAAAACTGATGTTGATGTAGGGCTTAAAATCTTTTCAAATCAATATTCCATTTCAGGTTTCAATAAGATTCCCTGGATTCTGTAAGTAAGCAGTATGGGAAAAGAGTATTTGAATACAGAGTTTTGCTTATAAAAAAGATGACTCAGAATGCTTCCTTGTGGGGACTTCCCTGGTGTGTGGCTGGGACTCCACTCTCCCAGCTGACGGGGCCCAGGTTTGATCCCAGGTCAGGAAACTGGATCCCACATGCAGCAACTAAGACTAGGGCAGACAAATAAATAAATTTAAAAAAAGAAAAGAATGCCTCCTTGTGGTAAATTGATTGATAAAATGTCTCAATTCTCCTACCCTCCATGAATCTCTCTTGCCCTTTGCCATGTGACTTTGTCATTTCTCCCATCAAATGTATAATCTATCCCCCCATCCCTTGAATCTGAGCTGCCCTTTTGTCTTACTCTGGCCAATAGAATGAGGCCTCACCTCCATACTGGGGCCTTCTGGGGTCTTTCATACTCTTTCTTGCGTGAACCATGGGAACAAGCTTGGGCTAGCTTCTTGGAGGATGAAAGACTCTGTGAATCAAAGCCAGTCACCCTAGCCAAGACCTCCTTGCATTAACTAAAAATTTTAGTTGATTGCCAGATATGTAAGTGACCCCCAGCCAAGATAAGAACTGCCTAGCCAAGCCTAGCCAAGATCAGCAGAACTGCTCAGCCAACTGAGTTAGGAGTGAAAATAAATGTTTAATTTCTTGCTGCTGAGATTTTGTGGGGTCTTATGTAGCATAATTGTAGAAATAGATAACTGTTACATTCCAACTAAAAACTGGCACTTACCATCCACCTCTCCAAGGATTAAATCATGAGCCGCTGCAGCCGCTGATCTTTAACACTCCCTGAAAGGAGTTCACACGCTAGTAAAGTAATGCTCAAAATTCTCCAAGCCAGGCTTTAGTAATACATGAACCGCGAACTTCCAGATGTTCAAGCTGGTTTTAGAAAAGGCAGAGGAACCAGAGATCAGATTGCCAACATCCGCTGGATCATGGAAAAAGCAAGAGAGTTCCAGAAAAAACATCCATTTCTGCTTTGACTATGCCAAAGCCTTTGACTGTGTGGCTCACAACAAACTGTGGAAAATTCTGAAAGAGATGGGAATACCAGACCACCTGACTTGTCTCTTGAGAAACCTATATGCAGGTCAGGAAGCAACAGTTAGAACTGGACATGGAACAACAGACTGGTTCCAAATAGGAAAAGGAGTACGTCAAGGCTGTATATTGTCACCCTGCTTATTTAACTTCTATGCAGAGTACATCATGAGAAACGCTGGACTGGAAGAAGCACCAGCTAGAATCAAGATTGCNAGTACTTTGGCCACCTCATGCAAAGAGTTGACTCATTGGAAAAGACTCTGATGCTGGGAGGGATTGGGGGCAGGAGGAGAAGGGGACGACAGAGGATGAGATGGCTGGATCGCATCATGGACTCTATGGACATGAGTTTGGGTGAACTCCGGGAGTTGGTGATAGACAGGGAGGCCTGGCGTGCTGTGATCATGGGGTCGCAAAGAGTCGGACACGACTGAGTGACTGAACTGAACTGAACTGAAAGGAATTCAGGCTGGAGATCAGGAAGGAGGCACTGTGCTCTGGGGAAAATGGCAGAATAGGTCTTCAGATATTTAGATATTTTCAGGAGATTTTATGAATTCAATTCTTGCATCTTCTCATATCTAGAAAAGCACTGACCTCATTCATGGTAATGTCTGCCTCTCAGGACTACCAGTAAACTTCACAAGAATAATATCAACCTTCTGCAAAAATGTATGTTTGATAGCAAGTACTCCCCCTTCACCAAAATCTCATATGTATCAATCTTTCCCCCTACCTCTTTGGAGCAATCTCTCAAAAATGTCTGAAATGATGCCTTCCAGGCTATAGTCTTCATTCTGCCCCAAATAAAACTTAACTTGAACTCTCACATTGTGCAGTTTTTCCATTCAACATATATTAACTACAAAAACAAAAAAAGTCGGAGCTCTTGGAGTGATCAGGCAGATTTGCAGAGAGGCTGCCTTAAGATGAAAAAGAGAGATTCTGTTTTTTGTCTGTCCTGGACACTAAACTTTACTCAAAGTATGCCTGGAGCAAGTCTGGTGATCAAAACTTAGTGAAGACGTGTGTCAAACCTTTTGTCCAGAGGGCTACTCTGTGCTATGGGAGGGCAATTAAGACCCTATGGTCTGGGTTCTCAAACTAGGGCACAAATAATTCAAGTATGGAACTGTAAGGGGTCAGGCAAAGCTACACAACAAAAGTGATATATCTTGTTGGGACATGAATTATCTTGAAGAGTTGGGGGGACAAGAGTAGCATTGTTTTCAGTAAGAAATATAGAAGGGAATATAAAGTTTCAACACATTTTAGTGATAAAACACAGTTATCCATTTCCCTCTCCTCTTCCAGCTAGGGATTCACTCTCCTAGATGTAAGACTTACATTTTTAAAAAACTTTTTATTTTGTATTGAAGTATAGCTGATCAGCAAACATTGTGATAGGTGATCAGGGAAGGGACTCAGTCATACATATAATGTGTCCATTCTCCTCCAAACTCCCCTCCCATCCAGGCTGCCACATAACAATGAGCAGAGTTCCCTTACAATAGTTTCCTGTGGGTTATCCATTTTAAACATAGCAGTGTGTGCATCTCCATCCCAAACTCCTTAACTATCCCTCGCCCCCCATACTTCCCCCTGGCAACCATAAGTTCATTCTCTAAGTCTGTGAAGGAATTCTATTTTTTGAACAGTTTACAATGCATTACTCTGGGCACTGTGTTCTAAATTTTTTTTTCATTTTTATTCTCCTACCATCAAAAGTTTTACTCTGCCCCTTGCCATGTTTAAAAACCATTGTATACCTTTTAAATGTAATGTGTGCTTTATGATTATCAAACCTTACAGACGGAAGTTGTTTTGAATTAAATTTCTAATAAAGTGTTACACATGCTTTTGTAATCTTTCTACATTCCATATGGCCTAGTTTACTCCCAATCAGAAAAAAAAAAAAAAAAAGATGATCACTGATCTAATGAAAAAATTGATGTTTCCTTTTTGACATTGGAGTGAAGTGGGACCCAGTTAATTGTCCAATGCCGAATTCTGTTTGTTTCCCACCCAGACCTCCAGCAGAGCCCTGATGACTTCAACTGCCATTAAAAATGCTTTCTCATCTGTTATGGACTGAATGTATCCCTTCAAACTTTGTACATAAAGCCCTGCTGCTGTTGTTGCTGCTAAGTCACTTCAGTCGTGTCTGACTCTGTGCGACCCCATAGATGGCAGCCCACCAGGCTCCCCCATCCCTGGGATTCTCCAGGCAAGAACACTGGAGTGGATTGCCATTTCCTTCTCCAAGGCATGAAAGTGAAGAGTGAAAGTGAAGTCGCTTAGTTGTGTCCAACTCCTAGCAACCCCATGGACTGCAGCCTACCAGGCTCCTCCGTTGATGGGATTTTCCAGGCAAGAGTACTGGAGTGGGGTGCCATTGCCTTCTCCAACACAGAAGCCCTAATCCTCAGTAATCAGAATGTAATTATATTTGGAAATGGAAACTTTAAAGAGGGAAATTAAAATGAGGTCTTTAGAGTGGTAACTAATCCAATCTGACTGGTGAGTGAAGGTCACTCCATTGTGTCTGACTCTTTGTGACCCCATGGACTATACAGTCCGTGGAATTCTCCAGGCCAGAATACTGGAGTGGGTAGCCTTTCCCTTCTTCTTGGTTGATCTCCCAACCCAGGAATCAAACCCAGGTTTCCCACATTGCAGGTGGATTCTTTACCAGCTGAGCCACCAGGGAAGCCCAGTCTGACTGATAAACAAAGGAAAACTGTGTACACAGAGAGATACCACGGTTGTGAGCACACCAAGGAAAGACCATGTGAAAACACGGCAAGACGGCAACTGTTGGTAAGTCAGGGAGAGAGGCCTCAAGAGAAACCACCCCTGCCAGTACCTTTATCTTGAACTTCCAGCCTCCAGAACTGTGAACTTCTTTCGTTTAAGCCACCTATCCTGTGATATTTTGTCATATCACTACCAAACAAATATACTACTCTAAACAACTAAGTATACTTCTTGAAATGTCTATAATTTTTGGTTTTCTTACATGCCAAGAAACAATAGTGTTTCCTCTGTTTCTCACTGAATAATTTCTCTTAGCTCTCCATCTCTTCTTTATAGTTTCCAGAATGGGCCACTGTTGGCAAGTATCTGTGATCATCTCATTTATCAATACATATTGCTATTGAGTAGAGGATCATTTTGTTCTAGTGGTTAATAATGATGTGTGTTTGCATTTTTAAAAAACTATACCCTTGCTTGTTTCTTTGCCATGATAATTTGTTTCAACTCTATATTTCATAATATAATTTTCTTAAATTTCTAAAAATCAGAATAAAAATTAAAAAAATATTTCTTATGTTTCCACATAGATAGTTCAAAGTTTATTTTCCTCACCAGTCCAATTTTTCTGACCTCAGGTACGTTTCAATGCACTTCTTTCTCCTCCCCCAGGCTGGGAAGATGTTTCATTTTAACTTCAACCAGTTAGAAGAAATTCATAACAATCACTGAAAATTCCAATGGGTTGTGAAAATATAGGAAACATTAAACTTTACAATTTGCAAAGTAATGGTAACTCTCATCTTTAGAGGAAAGGGGAAATTAAAAGGCCTAGTCAAAGCAAAGTTGAACAAGTCCTTCAGGCAGAAATTACAGGAGAGCCTAGGAGACCAAAAACAAGAGGAACCTTCGTAATGCAGGAAGTCCGATCTAATCCATTCTGCATTCTTGACTTGGAGCAGTTGACTGTAACCTTCAAATTATAGTGAAAGAATTGTATCACAGAGGGCGTGGGAGTGGAGGGAGGTGGGAAGATTTAGGGGAAATGTCAGACTTGAGTGGGAGCTAAGAGCTTGTGATTGTAACCAAAGGGACCTGAGACATACTGAAAGAAACAGGGAATTATATAGTTTTCTTAATTAAATGCTTCTTGTGTTTTCCTTCCTGGTCTTGACTGGTATTTATTTTTCTCCACTTGTATCTAAACAGTGTGACATTCTCAATTGGAGGGGGGGTGGGAAGCAGAGTTTCTTATGGTTGTAATGGAAATATTTACTGGCAGCAGACAAGCATATGCTCCTCTAAGGGGAAGGTCGCATTTGTCAAAGATTTGCTTGGATCCTGCCTTGCTTGCTGGGAACAGTTATTTACTCTTAATTAGCCCTAAATACAGTTGAGCCCTGGAAGGGACTTATTTTAAAACCATCATTGCTGTTTTAAATCTGACTGCAGTAGAAGAGAATGACTGACAGTGATTAAAAGGGCAGTTGATGGGCACATATTAGAAATCACGGTCAATAATAAAATCTGAAGACAGGAACAACATGTATTTTATGTTCCTATAAACACAGATTTAGTGCAAGTAAGCCAACATAATAGTACTCGTGGCATGCGCTGCTTTGCTCCAAATTTAATTTAGAACAACATAAAAGTTCCAGTATCAGCTGCAGGGTACTAGCTTTGGTTTCAGCTGGCAGGTGGAATCTGTTTTGAGAGCTAGAGCAATTTCTGAAGTTGTACTTTGTCCTTTCTGTTTAGGAAGAACCTCATAAATATCTGGGATTCTCTGAAGGTGATTTCACCTTTCCAGAGTGTCGAATACTGTAATCTTATCTTCTCAGCTGTTCTATGGGTCTCTCTTGATCATTCAGTCACATAGAAAGGGCCACACATACACACACACACACCCAACATGTTCATGGCTAATTGGAACTCTTTTTTATTATTTCCTGCCTGCCAGCCTTATAGAAGTAGATTATCTTGAGCATTCTTTGCCGTTAGGCTACTTTGGGGAACAGGAAAAGAGACACTTCCGGTGGGAGTGGGAGCAGCTCAGTGATGATCTTCCCGTCTTTGCTCTCCTTTCTGAGTCCTTGGATCATTTGGCTGCAGCATCTCTGGGGTATGGTGGCAGAGGAAGTCTCCCTCAGCGCCACAGTAGTGTATGCCTCCTTCTCACCACCTCGAGCAGTTGCCAACATTGTAGCATTTTACTCGCATACCTTTTAAAAGCCTCCATGGCCATTCACCGCCATTTTCCCCAAGGCACAACCCCCAAAGTTTGGGAGGTTTCTCTGATCACAGCCACACGGCAAGACCATTCCCTGGGCCTATGACTTCTTTCTCTGGGCTAATGAACGGAGGAGGTCCCTGGACCTTTCAGTCCCAAGGGATGCCCACACTTCCTATTCCAGGACGCACAGCTTCTTTTAGTGGGAGCAACCATCAGCACTCCCTCCCCAAGGTTTCTTATAAATGCAAACCTCAGCCTTGCATTTTCTGGCAGTCTCCATCTAGTGGGAGCAAATGAACCCCCTATTATTTAAATCCACCATTATTTAAATTAGATCTCTATTCAGGAAAGCTGATCTCATCCCCTCCCCCTCCCCCTCCCCCCATCCTGCTTGCCTAGAGGAAGGGAGCTAAGTATTTCCGGGCTCTTCAACAATTTGCCTGCCTGAATTCTTCAGTCACAGCTACCTTGAGATGGCTCCCACAATAACCTCTCTGATCCAGGGGTTCAGAGATCCGGGGTGAAGACCAGCATTTAGCTAGGCTGAGTTTTTGTTCTAGGACAAGGAGTGAAAATAAGGTCATTCTTTTTCTTTTAGGGGGGATTAAAACGTAAAATTTCTTTTTCAGAGACATTTTCCAAATACTGGTAATTTGCAGATGTGACTTTTGAGGGTTGACGTTTAAACCTTAGAGGAGAAAAAAAAAAGAGAGAGAGCTGACCAACGGGGAGACACTAACGGATCCTAGCTAACCAGAATAACTGGAAAAAAAAAAAAAAAAAAAAAC